>JAUPFP010000011.1:4540627-4550627 GCA_036925085.1 Brachycybe producta | reverse complement strand
GCATGCTTTTAGACCACAGTCAAAGAGTCTTCGACGAACAGTTCGGGATGATGCATTGACACTTGTGCTGGCTTCCCATTCATTTCTCAGCATTTTTGATGTCTGGAATCTGTTCTTTTTGCAAATTCTTTTTAAAATTGCATCTTCACGCTTAGATGAAAGCCTTTTCCTTCCACACTTGCCTTTTCTGCTGGGTGAAAAGCTACCAGTAGATTTAAACTTCTGTAAAATGCGACTGACTGTTGACTTGTTTAGGTCGACATCTTTTGCAATATTTGGAATGCTTAAACCTGCATCCCTAAGAGCAATAATTCTGCTTCGTTTTCTAGGAGTACTATTCTCCTTAGGCCCCATTTTAGCTTTTTTTTGCAATTTCAAATAACAAAATGCAAAGAAATGAAACACTTCTTTCATTCATCTATAAGAAGCAAAAAGCTGGTGTTGTCAACTCAAATAATGCAGTGTGACCAAGTAACCCATGCTAAAGCAACTCAGTAATGCATAAACTAAAATGTTTTAACTAATTATTATTTTTGGTTTAAAATAATATTTATTGAAAATTTATCTGGGATTTATTAAAGTTGCACTTAATTTGGCCATATACTTTGGACTGTTGATGCTATTCTAATGATTCAAATATAATGAAATTACACTCAAAGTATAATTGAATGTTGTGTGATTGAGCAATGATATTAAAATTTTAAAGAAAAAACAATAAGAGTATTTTTTTGTTTTTCTTTTGCAAAATAATTGAAAAAATTATGGAGTTGCATTTAATTTGGCCATGACTGTATATACATACATATTGAGACGTTTGAGCCCGCCGCTTATTTCCGCTCTTTAGCGTTTTCGTTTTTTTTTAGGTTTAACGTCACCCTGTACTTTATTTAGCTTCTGGGCCACTCGGTACTTTTGGTACCAAGTGACCCAGATATCATATGTGATGAGATAATCATCTGACCTTTTCGTTCCCCCCTCATGTTATTCGTTTAAAGTTTGATTTTGTTTTGATTTCTTCTGTTGTCACCTATGTGTGACAACAGGAGATGAATCATGGTTTTGGACAAGTGGATCAATCCTTTGATTGGTCCATTTGGTCCAAAATATTGTTTTAACCAATGATCGAATTGTGCCCTGAGAATCCGACTTATGGATTCTCAGGGTATATAAAGAGTTACATTTGTAATGTTAAAAGAACGCTTTTTAAACTTCTGATTTATATACCGAACCTATGGCCGATTTTGGCCCGGTTCTTTTCTTTTTAATATTTTTCTAAGTGCTATTTTTATGTGTGTGCAAAACCAGTTCGCCAACTTTGTTTATCTTAGAAATAAACAGATTTTTATATTTAAACACAATCTGTGGTGTTAATTATTCAATATTTGAATCCGCGATTGTGAATTCATCATTTTGCAGGTCTTCACCTATTTTGGATACATCAAGAAGGTCCCAACAGGTGCAAACCTGCAACGCATAAGTGAGTATATTTTTACACGATTCTTAGGGCAGATTTACGGACGAAAGTCCGAGAGATACAGAGATTAAAGATCCTCAAGACTGTGAAGTCTTTTGCCAGAGACTAGTGAGGACATAAAATAGACGTTATATTGGTCTAGTCCTCCCGGGCCAGTAGAATTAGTGGCCTAGCCAACCACTATCAATACGAGTGTAAACTCGCTCGTATTAACCAAAAAGAGCAGATTCTACTAGCGGAAAAAGGTCCGTCACAATATATGGTGGAGGTGCGGGGTAGTTTATAAAACTTGCTACCTCGTTTTGCCCTAAGAAACGTGTTGAAAAACACGAGAACTATCGTAATTCAATTGTGCAAACAATTTTGAAACCAAACAAAATTTTTCGAAACATTTTTACGTTTTTATTGACACAAATTACGATACATAATGATGAATACCAACGGAATAACCGCAAGGTTCTCCCAGCAACTCCAATACAGACGCCGACGTGAACAGCTCGTAAAGGAACGAGCGAAAGCTCGGGAAACACGCCGTGTTGCCCGCGAAGCACGGAAGCAGGAGAAGGAGGACAAGCTGAGGGCCCTTGCATCAGAGAAGCGACTCCAGGAGGAAGAACAGCGTGCTGAAGACGAAGAACGACAAGCCGACACCCGACTCAAGACTGAAGCATCTTCTGAGGCCTCTCGACGAAGCAACGAGCAGAAGATGGTCGACCGGTTTGCCGAACTGATGAAAGACGCTACTCCTGAAAGTCGAGAAGAATTGGTAAGACGGTTATGTGGAGAATCGACTCCACGCTGCTTTGAACACACACATGAGAGAAATCTCAGAAATAGAAGCAAATCACCGACAGAATCCGGGCGAAAGCTCAGGCCTGAAGCTCCTGAATGGACTCCAAACCTGGGACCTACGCCGTATTCTGAAAAGAATTCGCTACATCCACTCCAGGGTTTTCCGAAGTATACTGGGTCTGAAAACATCCTTCTATATATCGAAGAGTTCGAAGATATTGCGATTGCGCACCAGTGGAACTCCCTGCAGCGATGCAGCCACTTTACTGGTCTCCTTCGAAAACGAGCGATCAAATGGCTTGCTCGTTTCCGCTTGGAATATGGCGAGATCAATTGGATCATGATGAGAAATGGAATTATAAATGAATTTCTATTGCCGGACCAGAAAGTAAGGATGAAGAACGAGCTGTCCGCAAGGACTCAGAAGGACAACGAAACCTTCAAAGTCTATGTGGAAGAGTATGCAGAGATGTATCGAAGGATACATCCCAATGATGACGACTCTTTGTTGATCTCCAGCCTGAGGAAGAGCCTGCTACCATCTCTCAAACAGTATCTATTTGGGGCACCTAAAGACAATTTATATGACTTTGTTAAATTTGCAGCCCAAACAGAAGGAGAACTAATAGAGGAGAAGATGCTAGTATACAGGACGTCTACTGGTAACCAACCGGCCCAGCAGCAGAAGCCTCAGCAGCAGAAGCAACAACAGCAGCAACAACAAAGGAAGCAGACGTGGACTCCTAAGAATCCGGCCACGTCTGAAAAGACGCAGGATTCACAACCAAATCGAGATGGTGGATCGAGACCCCAGCAGAGAAGGAAGTCTACTGGGCCACTCATCTGTTATCAATGTCAGGAGCCTGGACATCGAGCGTTCCAGTGTCCCAACGAACCGAAACCGAAGGAGGAGAACAAGACGACTCCACCAACTCCAGTTAGTAGAGTTGATGAACCGTCGGAAACGACGGCGCCGAAAGTTATCCGCGCCGACGAAATCCATGTTCTACCCAATGGAATGAAGATGGTGCCTGTCCTAATAAATAATCGAACGCATTATTTCCATTTTGACAACCATCTGACAACTTTAAACTACTAAGGGCGCCACTCGCACCCAAAGTAGTGACGCCCGAAAAAGAAGATGTCAACGAGAGCCCGAAAGAAGAGGAGTCAACGAAACCTGCAAAGGTTGACGTCACGGTCCGACAGGACCAGATAACGAGAGGATCTATTGGTTTGGCTGCGGTCAACCATGCTGGGATGCCTCCAGGTCTGGGTAGCCTGTGCCAACACGACAACAGAGAAGAGGAATCAACGACTCCTAAGCAGAGCTGTGCTGCGGTGCAGCTAGAGGACTCTCCACGACATGAAGCAGACTTTGGAGATGGGATCCACATCCGTACCATTCACCAAAATGGGAGCCGGCGGAACCCACTGCAAAGTGGGGCCTCTACGTCGTTTGTAAAGACGAACGACGCCAAGATGTCCAATCGAGCAGAACAGATAGTAGTCTCAAAAGGAGCTACTTCTGTTAACAATCAAGCAGAACAGTGGGTGGCGAAAAAGAAAGTAACCACACCTGTTATAACTCAAGCAGAACAGAGTGTGGCGAAAAAGAAAGTAACCACACCTGTTAAGACTAAAGAAGAGCAAGTAGTTGTCTCAAAAGGAGCTACTCTTGCTAAAAACCAAGAAGAACAGGTAGTAGTCTCAAAAGGAGCTACTCCTGTTAAAACCAAAGCAGAACATGGAGTGACGAAAAAGAAAGTAGCCACACCTGTTAATTCAGCTGCAGAGTCTAGTCTTCTCTGTCGGTTGAAAAACCAGTGTTGTTCGAAGACAATACAAGATGTTTGGACCAAGTTGACTGAGACAGTCACGCCTCGTGAACTTCAAGTCCAGCAACAAGATGAGCAGACGGCTCCCAAAGTTCGTGTGAACTTCGGAGGTCGTGAGTTAGTGATGACTACCGACAGTGGTGCCGAAGCTTCTGTCATAAGTGAGTCACTAGTCAAAGAGATGAAGTTGGTAATGGATCCGCTACCTTTTCCGCCGAATTTGACTGGCGCCGGAGGAAATCCATTAAACATCATGGGACAAGTCATCGTGCCAATTCGAGTCGCCGAAAAACTTGTCAGAGGAAAGCTGATTGTCATCAAAGGACGACGTGAGGCTTTGCTGGGAAACGATCTCGGTAAAGACCTCAACCTTTGCCTTGACATGAACAAAAAGAAAGTGTATTTTGGAGAGGAACTGTTGCCGGACACTCTCCAAAAGAACCAAAAAGCAGAAGATTTTATTGAAGATCTTAAGAATCAAGAAGAGGAAGATCTGCAAGAGAAACTCCTGAATAAGGGGCCAGCTAAGCTACGTCTGGTCCAGAATCTCGTGCTGGATCCGAAAAAAGTTGCAATCGTCGAGGTCAATGCTCCTGATGATCTACAAGAAGGTAGTCTTCAATTCATCGACTCGTGCGAAAGCACGTTCCAGCAGAGAGGAGTCAAAGTTTCTCCTGGGATCATTGAAGGAAAAGGAAAGTCTATCCTTCAAATTCAAATCTTCAATCCGTCTGGAGAGGTTATTCACCTCGGAGCCAGAGAAACGATCGCAGAGATCGAGGACGCCATTACAGCTCTTGATGTGCCTGTGGGCCCCTCGATTTATAAAATTGAAGCACAGAGTGACGAAGTGACAGTGCAAGACTATGTCAAATTTCAAGACAGTCTGAATGTCAACCCGAATCGTTCAAGAGAAGAACAAATGGCGATTCGGAAACTTCTCGGAGAATTTAGAGACATCTTTGCCTTCAAGACCTCCGACTTGAAAAAGACAAATTTGGCAAAACACGTGATTGACACGGGTGAAAACCCGCCGGTTCGAGAACCGCTCCGGCGTACTTCACCTGCTCAGAGAGAGATCATCAAGTCGACACTACGTGATATGTTGGACGCCGGCATTGTTAGCCCATCCAAGAGTCCGTACGCAAGTCCGGTGGTGATTGTCAAGAAGAAGAATGGTCAGCATCGATTTTGCGTCGATTATCGCAAATTAAATGCTCAAACCAAATCTGACCAATATCCGTTACCACGGATAGATGACGCTTTCGACTCTCTGTCTGGAGCCACGATCTTTGCAACCTTGGATTTAATATCAGGTTATTGGCAATTTCCGGTGGAAGAAAGAGATCGAGAAAAAACGGCTTTCGTATGCACAAATGGCCTCTACGAATTTAACAGAATGCCGTTTGGTTTGATGAATGCACCTGCGACGATGCAGCGTGCTTTGGATTTGTTACTAGCAGGCCACAAATGGGAGACCTGCCTGGTCTATTTAGATGACATCGTCATCTTTGCGAAGAACTTCGAAGAGTTCATGAAAAGATTGAGAGATATCTTGGTGCTCATACGGAACGCCAATTTAAGTCTTCAACCCAGCAAATGTTTCTTCGGAGAAGACGAGATCAACTACCTTGGCCACAAGATTAGTGCCCTTGGTATTCGACCTGATGAAGAGAAAGTGCAGACGATTCAAGGATTTCCTGCACCGAAAAATGTGACTGACGTCAGAAGCTTCCTTGGAATGACCGGCTACTACAACCGTTTCATTGAAAATTACTCCAAGATCGCCAAACCAATGCAAGCCCTAGTCAAGAAGGACCTGGACTTCAAGTGGAATGACGACTGCGAGGTCGCTTTTGATGGTCTGAAGAAGGCTCTTTGCTCCGCTCCGATTCTAACTTTGTATGATCCGGAGGCAGAAATTGCCTTGCACACTGATGCTTGTGATTACCAGATTGGTGTCATAATTTATCAGTATGCGAAAAACGAAAAGAAACCTGGAGTTCTAGGTTACTATAGCCGAAAACTCCAAGGAGCAGAACGAAACTACGGAACGACTGAAAAAGAATGTCTTGCAATCGTTTATGGCATAGAAAAAGCCAGACCGTATGTTTTCAACCGAAAATTCAAGATATTTACCGATCATAAGGCCCTGTGTTATTTAAGAACAGCACAGAATTTAGATGGCCGATTGGGTAAATGGCAGATGAAACTACAGCCATATGATTATGAGGTAGTTTACAAGAAGGGTAAAACGCACGTGGACGCCGATTGTGTCTCACGTTACGAGAGCAACGTTCCTGCTAATTGGAAGCAGAAGAATGGAGAGATGGAAGCTCTCGAAGACCTTCACATCTTTACTGTCTACAACGATTTCCAGTGGGAACGGGAGCAATCCCTTGATGAAGAACTCCTCCTCATCAAAGAATCACTCCAGCAAGATCGACTGCATCCCTATCACAAGAAGTTTGCGATAGTGGATGGCGTTTTATACCACATAAAGTATGAAGACACCGTGCCAGTACTAACGTGTACTGTGCCCCGACAATTGAGGATTGGGATTCTCGAGATGCTCCATGATGTGCCTGAGGCCGGACATTTCGGATTCACCAAAACAATGAAGAGAATCCAGAAGAGATTCTACTGGAAAACAATGAAAGCAGACGTCGCCGACTATGTCAGGTCGTGCCACATCTGTCAGAGAACCAAACTGTCGCACCAAAAAGTACCTGGATTGTTACAACCAATCATTGTGGGAAAGCCGACAGAGTGTTGGGGGATGGATTATGTTGGTCCTCTTCCGAAGTCAATCGGAGGAGTTCAACATATTTTGATTGCAGTGGACTACGCGACGAAGTATTGCATCGCCAAAGCAGTGGCAAGAGCAACCGCTCAGGCAGCAATTGCCTTCGTCAAAGATAAAATTGTAAACGAATTTGGAGTTCCTCAGAAGATCATCACTGATCGAGGACCCCAATTTTTGAGTAATGAGACTCAAGCGTTTTTCAAGACCTACGCAATCCAGCATGCTGCCACGACCGCCTATCATCCACAAGCTGATGGGTTGGCAGAACGAACGAACCATACAGTCATGGAAGTGGTGAAACGTCACTTGGATGTCCTTCAGCAACAGGCTGATTGGAGAAAGAAATTAGGTGACGCAGTTATGGCCTACAATCTGGTAGAACATAACTCAACGAAGTTTTCGCCATATCGATTGATGTTCGGGCGCGAGCCCAGGACCACGTTGGATAACATGATGCCACGCGCTCCTATCGTGCCACCGCCCGTAACAGACGAAGCAGAGCAGTCCGATCCAGCTTTGGATGCTGCTAAGAAGAATATCGAAGCTGCCCAGGAGGTGCAGAAAAGAAATTACGACGAGAAGCATCGTACGATTCCGGACTATAAGCCGGGTCAGAAAGTGCTGATAAGAGATCGTGTGCCAAAGCCAGGAATGGCTCAGAAACTTATCTGGCCATACAAGGAACCCTGCCTTGTCACGAAGAAGATAACCGATCTAGTCTACGAGATCGAGTACGTCACTCGATCTGGTCTGACTATGAGAGACACCGTCAATGTTCAGCAAATGAGACCCTATTTCGAGGCCAATGACCTGAGGGCTCCTCAAACAAACTTACCTGATGACATTGAAGAGACTACCAGCGCCAAGGAAGAGTCCGACGCTGATGAAGAAATTATCAACGAAGCAGACGACAACTTACCTGTTGAGAATACTCCAGAAGTTCATCGTGAAAAAGAAGAAGAAGTTATCCCCGATGCCAGCCAAGAAACTCATCCGGAAACTTCTGAAAAAGAAGAAGAGGAAGTTCCAGAAATTCCTCTGGAACCACCTAAAAGAAAACGCGGGAGACCAAAGAAAACTGCTCCAAAAGAACCAGTCCAATTGGATTCCCGTGTGCGAACACGTGGTGGAGAGAAGAAAAATTATGCAAAAGCTAATTTACCACCAAGATGGGCGAAATTTGGCGTTAAAACGGCCAAATTAGGCCCAGAGAGTCAAGAAGAAATTTCAAATGATGCAGAAATTCGAATTTGCCGCCTTGCGCAGCGCCGCCTGGTGGGAGAAATCGAGAGAAGAGCAAAAGAAGAGAAACCGGAAGTAGTTAATAGCTCCGCCTCTTCTGACCCGGAAATTAGACTTGGCAACCCTGTAGAACCACGTGGGGACGCCGCCATTTTGGACGCCACTTTCAAATTCACTTCTGAGAGAGAAGCACGCGAAAGTAAAATTTCGCGATTTTCTACTGTGTCAAGTGTTAAAAAGTTTATTTTTAAGAAGAGAATGCCGCGTTCTTTTGGAGGAAAGTCTACAAGCAGTGAGGACTCATTCAATTTTACGGCCTTATTTGGAGAGGGCCACGATGATGATGTGATGGAAATCGAGGACGCCGCCCTAAAGACCGGAGCAGCCATCGCGGCTGAAAAGCCTTTAGGCAGCAATGCCTCGACTTCCAGCAAGGATAGGAATGACTCGGGCAACTCTGTCAAAAAGCGAAAGAGCCCCGAATCAGAGGATGAGTTAGTCAATCGTTTTTTACCTCTAATGAGATCTCCGCCTCCTCAGTTAGGTGATCCAGAACCGGACATCTACATGGGACCAGCCCGGGACCCGAGACAGCAGTTCCCGCGACCCCCAGAGGAAATGGACACGCCGCCCGGCAGTGATGCCGAAGGGGGAGTACCAGCCGAATTGTACTCCTCAAATCGCCGGGGCCGCACCCGAGGAGAGAGGAATGCCGATAAGCGAGCCATGAAGGAGTGGATCGCTAAACAAAATGAAGAATGCGTCAAGAGGGGCCAAAAACCCATCGAAGTTCCGGAAGTCGGCACCGTGTTGCCGACCACCAGAAAACCAGTCCGTGATGCATCTCCTGCCAACAGTTGGGCCACAGTGGACGAGCCCACCGTGAGAGGATACCGGCCGGAGTTAACGAGGAAGTTGGTGCTACCAGGACCAATTTCGGTCCCAGCACCACCAAGAGAAGTATCGTCTACATCTCTACCGCCCATTGTCCCTTTCAGACCACAATCGACAGTGACTGTCGTCCGAGAAGGAAACAAGAGGAGGGAGGTTCACTTTGATCGTCAATCGCCGCCAAGGGAACGACAACGAGAGATGAGACGACCGAAAGGTCAGGGGTCCGCTGCCCGCCGAAAAGCTCGTCGGGACGAACAATTCCAAGGATGCCGAGGACACCCTGCCATTCCAACAGCAGTGCCATCTCAGGGAGCAATCCCTAAGCCAGCAGCAAAGCCTAAGTCACCGTCGCCTTCAAAGACGACACCAGAAGAGGAACAGGAGCGTCAGTTACGTCTCCTTAATAATGGTCTAGTTTCCTTTTCTAGACGCGGAGGACGACACGCACTCCGATATTTGGGAGTGTTCAACAGTAGACGGGAGATTTCCAACGAACGACCACGACCCAGAAGAGATGTCCTCTGGACCGCCGTAGTTTTGGAGACGCCAGGATATCCCGCCGTCATCGCACTTCATGCAAGCGACGAACCAAACATGATTCAGCTGATCCACCCTGGAACCCGGGAGCAATCCCGCACCAGGACTCTAGAACTCATCGCCGAAACGATGTTGGCCACCCTGATTCCTGATCGGAACCAGGATCGACGATTTCGTCACCACTCGCCGAGGGCCATCGAGAGGGACTACTCCGCCACCAGGATGTTGGACTTTGTGGAGGCCACCGTACTAGCCACCTTGGAGCGGTCGACTGTCGTCCCGCTGGAGACGTTGGAGCGGCTCTACGAGACCACGAGGAAGGAGAGTTCGGAAGGAGGGATCGACGCGGCCACCTATCGCCGGAACCATAGAGAAAGATGTCCACAAGAAACAGAGTCATCGCCGGACCAGTGGGTG
>JAUPFP010000011.1:4260627-4535627 GCA_036925085.1 Brachycybe producta | reverse complement strand
TAAGAAACTAAATCGTATCAAATTAATGATTTTTCTTATCAATATCATCAAAAATTGCCTTTCTTACTTACGAATTCATACACACTTTTCAACGATATTAAAACTACGACCTTGTAATGGTAATCCAGAAATATAATACCGTTTTACCTTAGACTATTACTTTACTAATAGGGTTTTACCGCCACACGCGGCCACACAACGATTTGATGTTGTCGTGACAGGAAGTCAAGCAGGAAGTTTTTTTTATTTTAACCGGTTACTTGATCAAACTGGGGACAGACCTGTGGTTAAAGCATAGCCTCCTATAGAGGCTATGGTCAAAGATTCGCCTATACCAAGTCTGCCCCCTGTTTCAAGATGGCGACTTCCTGTCAAAAGCAACAGATTCCGACAGTAGGTATCGATATGAATCGTGGGTAACTATCAAATTTTGCCGAATGGGATAAATTGGCGACCAATTTGGCCACTGAAAAATAAGCTTTACAATAACTTTAATAAGCAAGCTTTTTACAAGAACTTTTAAAAGGTATTACAAAAATATGGAGAATGGACACATAGACTCAATCTGCGCCGAGCAGAATGGTTTAGGATTATCAGGAGAAGTTGTTTATCCGTACGAAAAAAAGTATTTTGCCCTTCTTAGGAGATGCACGACTCTACAGCAGGTTATTCATTTATTTGTGCCGTATTTGTGCTACATATACATACATAATAATGTATAGAAATGCTTTCGATTAAGAATTTAGTACCCGCTTATACCTACTGCACAGCTGATAATTTAAATGCATTTAATAAATAAACGTTTTCTACAGAGCCCTGTGAAGGGCAAATGAACAACATGTCGAATTCAATTTAATCAATTAATAATCTGAAAATAATTGAGTAAATACTTCAATATATTATATGTTTTATTGACAAAATATTGATTTAGTATTTCAATTTAAGATATTAATAATAAAGTCAATTTTCATTTGGTGTTCATGTCCTTAACTGGATTCCTTATAATTCACCTAAACACGTTTAATTTGAATTCATTTAACTCGTGCGTGTGTACAAGGTATTAGGTAAAGTACGTTCCTCTAAGTACACGTGTTTTCCCCGTAATGTTCACGCCCTCAGCACAACCTACTTAATTATATACGTAGCCTTTGCTATGGAAACTATAGTGGCTCCTAATCGAAAGCATATATACCCAAATATATTTACAAGCATAATTAATTATATATTTCTCTTCTCATTTCGTGTAGAACAACGAGAGATTGGTGAACCGATTGCATCACGTCAAGAAACTACTAGGAAAACTAAGACATGAGAGAAGGTTTCTTCCTTCAACATTCTTGTGAACATCTTTCGAAATAAACTTTTTATAAAACAAAAACTAGAAAATATCGTTTTGGTATCACTTTGAAACTCACGTAAAAGAGGGGCATACTGAAAGGTGTGATGGCTTGTTTTAAGTTATTTTGGGATATTTTAAGGCAGGTAACGATATTTAATGGTACATACACTGATATTTTGCACATTCTGGGGTGGGGGTGGACCAGACCCACCCCCTGCAGCAAGCTTAATTTTAAAAACTTTAGAAGCGCCACGGACGTCAATGGGGCGATATATAGGCACTGTAAGGGCGATATAGGGGCGCTGACATCATATTAACACTATTAAAGTTTGCAAAAAAATAGTTTTAAAAAATATTTCTAACGTCTTAATTAGAATAGAAACGGTATGTCATGAATAAGAAAACAAAATTAACTTACTTTGATAATCTTCCGATGAAAAGCAAACAAGAGGAGTAAATACCCGACTCAGTACCAACTACAACTGTTCTTCTCTGGCAGATCTATTTTTCCGTTGGGTCGCATGTCGTTTACATGGTTCGGGTATTTTCGCCTCTTGTGATCGTTTTATCGGAATTTCAACAAGTTATGAAGATAGGTTGATTTTCTTTTCTTAATAATGACATACCTTTTATATTAGTTAGAGATATTTTTTTAAAACATATTTTCGCAAACGATAATTTTAACGATGTCAGCCCCCCTATATCGCACCGTTGACGTTGCGGCGCACCTTATAGACCCTATATACGAGTGTATATTTCGGAAAGGCTCTTAACGTAACTGCACGTAATCACCGGCAGGTAAGGGTTGCATTTAATTTTAAATAAGTGTATGTACCCTAAAATATCGTTACCTGCTTTAAAATATTCCGAAAACTGCCTAAAAATAAGTTTAAAAATAAGCCAACACGCCCCGAAATAACTTAAAACAAGCCAACACGCCTTCTAGTATGCCCCCTATTAAGACACATGTTGAAATATATTAACATGAAAGTATCTTAAGTCATTGAGCTACCCTTTACTTTCTAACATACATTCCAGTTTCTTTTCATTTCGCAACTGAAAGACTAGTGTCCGAGAGCAGTTTACACTTCAAAACTACCTTAAGGGAGAACTGCTCACTCGATCGGAAGACAGGGGAACAATCCTAATATAACTCCTCCTCCACAATTTAAATGAACTATAGCTCGTTGGGAAGATATTCTTGAGCTAAGTACAAAATACAAATTGTTCTCGGCTTAAAAACGCGTGCAAATGTTAGAATTTACATGGAGGCATATAACGCATTTTAAAATGTTTTATTTGCTATGGTAACATAAATTTTTACAGACTGCGGGACTGGCTTATCGGATAATTGGGCATTTTTCCCGATGGGCCGCTTAGCTTGATGGTCGGAATTTTTCATTATAGGGCCGATTTTGCCAAAATCGCACAAGAAAGTGAATGCAAACGTAATGTTTTTTAACATTAGAAAATTGCAGAAAAGTAACATGATACAATCTTTTGTGGAACCTAGTTTGTAAAAAGTAGAAAAATATTTGTGAAAGAAAAATAATTTTGCAGGTTTCACATGCATTTAAAGATTGTTTTTGCTCGCTACACTTGTTTAAATTTTTTAGAAAATACCAAAAGGAAATTAACACGTTTATTGCAGGCAGAAATTAAACAAGAACCAAGTGAAATCTGGGAGGAATCACACTACTCAATAATCTTGCGACAGTTATTGCTAGAGTAACTTGCTGAAGTGGTTCCACTGACATGCAATTTTCTTTACAAGTGTTTTCAGATATATTTCCAGACATCAAATGTCTGGACAACTTGTGCAAAATATGTCAGATTAGTTTACACATGAGGTAGAGGGTGGACATTATTTTTATCTTCTACTTTTGTAGACATCCTATTTCAAAAATTCATTCATATTGTGCCACCACGTGTGTTGCAATGCTTTTGTTAAAAAAAAAAGAAAGACAAAAGGGAAAATTTGTGTGAAGAAGGAAAAATAGGACGAAGAAGCGAACTGGGAACTTGGTCAACGTACTCCCGCAGGAAACTTTTTTGTTTCTAGTTGTTTTTGTCTGTTTTTGTTTTGTCAGGTTAGTTTTGTATAATTAGTTTGTTTCGTTGTCTGCAAATTGTGCATTCAAAAATTTTCATTCATTCATTTATATTATTATTAATAATAAATGTAACAAGATTGATTATTTATAAAAAAATTATTAAAACAACTAAAGACAAAAGAAGTTTGTTGAACAAAAACAACCAGAGACTATGGGAGTATGTCGACATAAATTTCAACCAGTCTGGAAATCAGTTTTTATGCCCCGAGAGGGGATGAGAGAGTTTATAAGACATGGAAGTGATTCACATATTACTTTGAGAGATGTTCTACTGGCCAAGTTGATCTCAGAAGTGTTTACATTGGTTTTGGCATCAATGTTGCAAGTTTATTGCTCGTGTACACCGGCCTTACCATTCAAAGGTGGTGGCGTTCTAGGTCTTTCAGGAGTTCTATAGGGCCTGGGAAATAATTTGTCCTAGGCAGTTTTTTCTCTGTCCGCTCCTGCAACAATGCTAACCCAAATAGGCATAAAGATATTAAAATCCTATAGGGCTCTAGGTGCGTTTTAGTGTTCCATACAAAATTGCATAGTCATACTCGGTTCAATAGTTTATTTATACTGGCGATTGTAGCTGTACTAGGATTATACGGAAGGGTAAACTTTAAACCGTTTAATCTTTCTACAGATTCCTCATGAGAAGACTAGATCATCATCAAGATAACTACGGAGATATTCCATTGGCTCTTCCAATCTATCCGGAACTAGTAATTATCATCATCCTAATAAATTAGTTTGTCATCTCAGACGTTAAATCCTCTCTTTTAGGATGAAAACCACAGTTCTGGAATGTCTGTTGAGTTACCATTGTCAAGTGGAACGAACCGTCAGTCTGGAAAATCCTCGCGAGCCACCGCCTCAGTTTCCACTTCGATCGGGAAAGGTTCGTCCTCGTCGTCCAGTTGGTCGTCAAAAGGAGGAACCTCTGGACGGAAGAAGAAAACACATTCGAGTAAGAGCCGAAGTACAACTGCCAAGAAGGGAATACCAACAGTATTGAATACACTGCATCAGAAGGCGAGTTCGAATACTGCAGCATCCGAAACAATTGTCGGACAGATCAAAGTGAGAAGAATATCTGCAAGAGATGTCACAGTTGATTTTATTAACCGTTTTCTTTTTGCTGTTATCGTCTAGAAAGAAGATACGAGCAATACAAACTGGAACTGCCCAACTGAGGACGACAGTAAAAAGGTATCCCTCAATGAAATCGTTGCATAAAAAGAAACAAACGGAGTTCTTTTCCTATTATTCAGGTGTACTATGACCTGTACGAACATTCTTATGACTTGATTGCCCCTCCTCCTCCTCCTCTAGACGACCTAGGAATGAATTCGATTGCAATCCATGAAAGCCAAGGAGAACCTTTATCTTAATGAAGTTTCAAATATGTTGATTGTTGAATTAAATGTAACGTATATATCTTGTTATTCTTGATTTCAAAACACTTTTCATTGTATTTTTCTCTCTCAATCATTTCAATATGTATGTACCATAAGAGTGCATAATTTTAAACATTCTTTTATTAAGAGACGATCTGCATGTCCATGTATGATGCAAAGTCATAAAGCCTTTTAAGAGGCTGCATCACAAAATTGCTTCAAAAACTCTCCACAAAGAGCGCTAACATCGTTTTGCTATTGAGCCAATAGACCCAATGTTTAAAAAAAAAAATTTTTAAAATACACAGTAGCGGCAATATGTTGTATTTTTCATATAAAAAGTTGTCCAATATTAAGTTTTCAAAGTGCAATGTGCACCTTAAATATATGCTCATTGAGGGATAGAATGACAAAAAATTGTTAAGTACGGTTATATTTTTAAAATATATTTCAAAATCGCGAATTTCTAACTCTTTATTTTGAACTCCGTTGAGTACGCCCAAATATGAAAAAAAGCATCCATTAAATGGCTTGTAAAAATAATTTAAAAAAGCCACAATTAAACCACAGTGAAACCAACACATTGGCATGCATGTTGATTTTTTTCTGGTTTTTTAAAATTATTTTTACATATTTTTACAAGCATTTTAATGGATTTTTTTTCTTTTTGTTTGGGCGTACTCAATGGAATTTTAACATAAAGAGTTAGAAATTCGCGATTTTGAAATAGTTGTTATAAATATAACCGCACTTACCAATTTTTTGTCATTCTATATCTCGATCAGCATATATTTAATGTGCACATTGCACTTTGAACACTTAATATAAACATATTGCTGCAACTATGTATTTTAAAAATTAACGTTTTTTCTTTAACATTGGGTCTATAATCTCAATAGAAAAACTATGCTAGCTCTCTTTGTGGAGATTTTTCGAAGTAATTTTGTGATGTAGCCTCTAAAGATGGTGTTTGATTTTCTTTGATGACAGTTTGCTTCATGCACAGCAAAGTGCTAAAACTATTGCTTTTTCCGCCCAAAAAACATTCAAAAATTCAGTGGGTGGATTATAATGTGCTACATCTACTGATAGAATTACATCACTCCGTTATAACTGGTGTGACACAGGAGGAATCAATTGTTAATACATATTATGTAATGACTTACTGAAAGATTTCATTTTCGTTATGTTTTCATTTTACATTGTGTTAATAATAAAGAAAAATTTGGAAATGATTAGAATAGTTTTGATCGGCATACAAGTTTCAAACTTTGAAGTTGTCTTTTTCATGTCGAATGTAAGCCATTGTCGACATCGGATCCAACTTTCCGGAATGATTCTGAACGCTCACCTCTCTGTTGAAAACCAAAAAGAAATTTAAAAACAAACAAACATGCTTCTTTATGTCTCGTTTCCAACTGGGGTGAACATTTTCAAACACTTCAAATTTTCACCTTAATGGAAACCAGGATTAATGGTGTAATAACTTCAGATTTTTCCTATTTCGATGTTTCCTGCCTAGTCAACGTTTTTTATTTTATTATAACATATCCTGTATCTTCAACGTTTAACAAACATTTTCATTTATTTAAACTTTATATAGCTCTCATTATGTTTACGAGTATATAGTTTTTGGTTGAATTTTCGAAAAATTATCAATTAATAATATAAATTAATGACTATTATATTTACATATCAATAATTTTGTAAATTTTCAAAAATGCAACCAAAAATTCAATTTCTAAGAAGATGGCTGTAACTTCCAATACATTCTTATAAAGATCGATTTATCAAGCTTCTATAAGAAAATGTTGATGACTGAGTAGTTAAGGTGCTATCTATGGAAACTGGAGTACACACAATTGAGCTAATTTCATCAAGGGCTGTAAAGCAGTTGTGTAGTATGCCGTGTAGTTGTGTAGTATACCCTTCAATGCAAGGGATGACGCCATGACACACTGAATTTCATGATATCTCATTGCCATCTTTTGAGTGTCCAGTGGAGTCCACTGACCTCATCCCCCTCCCTTCCTCTTGACCTCCTTACCTGTTGGTGACCACTCCATCGGTCCCCACGTGGCAATGGCCAGATGGACACCAAAGAAGGTGTCTAACCACTTGGGTGCCAGTTTACCTCTGAGGTATACCTGCACCGGATGGTATAAAGTGCCGGACACCCTGAATATCTGGGTATCGAAAATGTTCCCGTTATGGACACCGTGGACACAGCAATTCCAATCATTCATTAATCATGTAATAATGAAATCCAATATTATATCTTCAATAAAAGTGCTTTATGAAATCATTTCGACGTCTCGTCTTGTCTTAGGTGTGTCACAGAGACACGACCCTGTCGGCTCAACAAGAGGCCAACAAGGTAATCAGGATTTACAAGTAGCTCTTCATATGCTATCATGGTGCTCGTAATAACCCACGGAAAGCCTCCTGTTACAATGCTATCTAGACTAATTTAAGTTTGTAACGTATTGTCAATAATCATGGCTAACACAATAACTGTGAAACATACACAACATATAACCTTATATATGTGGCAGAAATTTGAGCAGCCCAGAGTAATCTGCAGCGGCGGCAGCAATCTCCTCCGAGTATCCTGCAGCCATGCAGTCTCTCCCCTATTTTAAACAATGGCGGTAAACGCCTTTAATCAGTGATGCATGAAGGAAGTGTTAGAAAGAAAGAAAGAAAAAAAAAGTTGGGAGGTGGGAGAGAAAACTTTTTTTTCTCTTTGAAAGTAAATTAGGTTAGGTTCGGTTCGGTTCCGATCAGTTAGGTTAGGTTACCAAAAAAAAAGTGTTTTTCCTCCCCTCAACTTTCTTTTGTTTCTTTCTAACACTTCCTTGTTAAAATAGGGGAGAGACTGGTTGAAGGATACTCGGATGAGATTGCTGCCGCAGCATGCTCTACAGGATACTGCCGTGGCTGCAGATTACTCTGCGCTGCTCACATTTCTACCACATATAATGTAATAATGTAAGTGCAAACATCATACATTACCCAACTCTCATGAACGGGTTAAATCTTTTCTCATCTCCTATAGTAGAAGGCACCGTAACTTCATTTTGTTTCCTCTTCTCTTGAGCCCAAACCAATTTCTCGGAGACAGCCTCATTATTCGGCTCCACGTGACTGGCAAACTTTAGGTTGTTAACAGTGTACTCGTGTCCACAGTAGACATTCTGTACAGTATCCGCGAAAGTTGTTTCAAAACAAACACAATTAAAACAAAAAAAAACTCGCATATTTTGTTTTCAAAAACAATATACTAAGTTAGTTACTAACTGTATCATCTGGTAAGCCACCAAGAATCTCAACCAAAGCTTTATGCATCTGTTCTGCACTACCTTCAAAAAACCGACCACATCCGGCAATAAACAAAGTGTCTCCTGTCAATGAAAAAGAAGCTAATTAACATTTGCAAACTTTATCGAGAGCACGTTTAAAAAAGCGATTTAAGAAAAATCGACATTTTAAAAAGAAAAAAAAATTCCTGAAGTGGAGTCCTTTACTTTTCTAGTTTCTAAACTAAATATGATTTCTACGTAATTCCAATTATATATGTGGAACAAGACAAAAAGTTTCAGGGGTGAGGAGGTGGGGGGGAGGGGTGAGGAGAAAAGGTTGGAAAGTGTAGAAGGGGAGAGAGAGAGAAAAGTGGGAGGGGGTGACTGAAATTGAAATGAAAGGAGTAAAAAAAGGAAAAAACGTCGCGCATGCGCACAAATGCCTGTGAATTTTGCTCCCGTCATTTATGACGGGTTACCCCACAAGTTTTTGTATATTAGAATACATGTGACGTATTTTCATTTTAAACCATATTATTACAAATGAATGACGCATGCGGATCACATGTAACTATGTCATGTACGTGAGTACATACATGTGTATTTATCTATGTACACATGCGCACACATGGGTACATGTGCATACACGTGCACACACGTGGGTACACGTGCTAACACATGGATACATGTGCGTACACGTGTGCACAAGTGTGTACATATGCATACACGTGCGGGTACATGTGTGTACACGTGCGGGTACATGTGCATACAAGTGTGTACATCTGCATACACGTGCACACAAGTGTGTACATGTGCATACACGTGCACACAAGTGTGTACATGTGCATACACGTCCGCACAAGTGTGTACATGTGCGTACAAGTGTGTACATGTGCATACACTTGCGCACAAGTGTGTACATGCATGTACACGTGCGCACAAGTGCGTACACGTGCATACACGTGCGCACAAGTGCGTACACGTGCACACACGTGCGCACAAGTGCGTACACGTGCGCACAAGTGCGTACACGTGCGCACAAGTGCACACACGTGCGCACAAGTGCGTACACGTGCACACACGTGGGTACATGTGCGTACACGTGCACACACGTGGGTACATGTGCGTACACGTGCACACACGTGGGTACATGTGCGTACACGTGTGCACACGTGGGCACAAGTGCGTACACGTGAGCACACGTGGGTACGTGTGCGTACACGTAGATACATGTGCATACACGTGTGCACACGTGGGTACATGTGTGTAGACGTGCACACACGTGGGTACACGTGCGTACACATGCACACACGTAGGTACACGTGCACACAAGTGGGTACACGTGCATACACGTGCGCACAAGTGGGTACACATGCGTAATGTGCACAAAAGTGGGTACTCGTGTACACATGCGCACAAGTGGGTACATGTGCATACACGTGGGTACATGTGCATCCACATGCACACAAGTGGGTACATGTGCGTACACGTGTGCACAAGTGGGTACATCTGTGCACAAGTGGGTACATGTGTGTACACGTGCATACAAGTGGGTACATGTGCATACAAATGGGCACGTGTGTATACACGTGCACACAAGTGGGTACATGTGCATACACGTGCACACAAGTGGGTACACATGCATACACGTGCACACAAGTGGGTACATGTGCATACACGTGTGCACAAGTGGGTACATGTGCGTACACGTGCACACAAGTAGGTACATGTGCGTACACGTGCACACAAGTGGGTACACGTGCGTACACGTGCGCACAAGTGGGTACATGTGTGTACACGTGCGTACAAGTGGGTACATGTGCGTACACGTGTACAAGTGGGTACATGTGCGTACACGTGCACACAAGTGGGTACATATGTGCATACACGTGCACACAAGTGGGTACACGTGCACACACGTGGGTACATGTGCGTCCATGTGCACACATGCACATATATGCGCACGTGCATAAATGTCTGTATGCATGCACCCACGTGTAAATGTGCGTACACATGTATGCACGCGTGTAAATGTGCATACACATGTGTGTACTTATGCGCGCACGTGTGTTTATGTGCGTACTCATGCGCACACATGTAACAATGAAAAAAAGTTGGTTATTTGATATATGAAAGCATATATTAAAGCAATGCAGGTCTATAGGGTTCCTTGAATCCCGAGTTTTTTTTAAAGGGAAGCGAAGGTCACGCCTCAGAGCTTGACTTAAATTTAATAACTTAAAGCATAACACGGGCAGGTAGAACATACAATATATAACCAGAGATGTTTCATCATTTGTGGGGCTCTCCATCGAAATAAGAGTATTACAATTGTATACTGTATTTTCATCTGCCAAACAAACGAGAAGTTCTGAAAACCAAAACTAGCTACAAGAACAGATTTCATTTAATAACTATTTTAAAGTGAACCCATCTTCACACCAACAATTCCAAGTTTCACTTTTGATTCCAAATTAAAAATATTATAGGGCCTAAGACTAATTTTGTGTTTTGAATTCTCACTCATTTTAATGACATCACTACTTTTGTCAGGATTTGCAGCCAATGAGAATTGTGCAGTTGTTGCCCACTACGTGTTACAACTAATTAACTATTACGACTGTAAAATACACAATGTACATCTACTAATATTATGTTTAGTAAATATTAGAGGTTGGACAAATCCTAAATTTTCTCGAATCCGAATCCTAAAAAGTTCTCGAACCCTTCATATAAGAAGATACAAATAAATGAAATAATATTAAATTATTAATAATAAAAACACTGGGGCACTCAGGGTCGCCACAAAGTAATCTTCATAATATGGGTACCACCGAAATTGCAACAATCGCCGTTTTTTGATAGTGAACGCTTTTAGTAGACGTCAATGGAATTAAAACTAATTTTACCATAGTTTTTAACAGTTTTTTTAAAGTTAGGATTCGAAACAGATGAAAAAATCGCGAAGATTCGAGTTTTCGAATCTTGAATATTTTTCAAGATTCGTGGGATTCGAATGTCCCATCCCTAATAAATACTAATAGATTTCCATCGTAAAACCCGATGAATAAGCAATTTTACAGTAAACCAGATTAAATAATTTCAAAAGCTCTTATCGCACCTCGGCTGGAAGCGTGGCACAATTCAAAAAAACACTTTTTTCGAGTTGTGCCACTCTTTCAGCCGAGGTGCGTTATGTGCGTCAACAAATGAAAAAAAAAAGTATGACGAGAAACTAGTACCCGTGAAAACTGATGCAGCTTCTGAATCATCCTCACTTTTCACGAAGTAACATATGTGTCCACTAGTGTGACATGGAGTAAACAAACAAGTGACATTCAGAGACCCAACCTGAAAACAAAAACAAAAATGGACCTTTAAATCACTTCTGAAGAGTAGAACGTTTATAAGTACTTACAGTAAACCTATCTAAATGTTTGATTTTGTGATTCAATCCACCAATTCGATCATCTCCTCCGTAAACAGCAAGATTAGAAACCTTCTTGACGAGGTTTTCGTTTCCTCCCGCGTGATCCCTACCAGAAAAAAAAAGCTATATTTGTAACCAAGCGTCGATCGAGCTCGCAATTTGTATCGAAAGTCACCAGTGGTGATGTGTGGTCAGCACAGTGGTCAGTTTTACCTGTTCTTGGTCCACAGCTTGAACGACCTAAAATAAAAAGAAAATCACAATTATTTGCTATATACATTTTAATATATTGTGAATATCAATATAAAGTATTCTTTCGACTGTAATTGCCTTCTCTGGATCGACTGGATCAACAATTGCTGCTATTTTCGTTTTCTCGTCTATTACCAGATACATGTAATTGTCCGAAAGTGCGGGAAGTACGACAACCTTCATATCGATGCCACAAATTTCTTTTCTTAAACTGTGAAATGATGATGAACCACTTCTAGCCAATGTAATTGGGAGTAAAACTACAAGAAATATACAAATATTTCGATTATTTACAAGTTAGATGTTCATTTTGCATTGTTGCAGCCAAAAAAGCCTCAAAAATAGCAATCACAAGTTAGCATTAAACTCGCAAAAAGTCAACAAGGCAAGAGTCTCCCGATTTCTACAGCAGAGTTGTTTAACAGACCAGGTTACACGGACCCTTGGGAGCCTGGATCGCAGCAATAGCTGCCCTCTTGCACTACCGTGTCCTTGGGTAGCGCCCTGGTCAGGAGTCGTTCTCGCCGCACGTCACCAGACTAAAGACCGACGAACCGACAAAAAACCACACGGTGGACCCCCGATGGATCCCACCATGATTCCGACGCGAAGCACCGGCCACAAGCCAAAACAACACTGACGAAAGACGGTAAAGACACGGTGTTTCCCCACACCGGAGCCCCCACCCTCCCCCCCACGGTAACTTCCTCAGCAAATAATGACAGCAACACAGTGTAGGTTAAAGTAAAAGATGTAATATTTAATGCAACATTTTACTTAGTGATTATATTGTAACACCCAGCAACTCCCGTTCCCGCCAAAACCATTGCCTGGGGGGTAAACAACTCCCGCTTGTCCCTCCCTCCTCTCTGACTCACACTTCTGACGCACATCGAAGTGACGGAGTGATACGCTTAGGATCATGGTCACTTGGACCTGGTTGAGGACGCACCTTTGATATCCAACATTCATCCTTGTAAACTAAGTGTTTCCATACTGGGATGAATAAAAGTGTTTATAATGGAAAACAGCGTTGTCTCTATGTTCGGTAACTAATCACTTCTCTACAGAGGCCGGAGACACCATAAGGCAGGAGACATACGATCCTGAAGCAGCTACAATATCTTCTATTGGTAAGCACAACAAGAGAAGATGTATATCAGCATCGATGGGGAAAGATGGCCACCATCCTTCTGCACAGATTTCACCCCCATGCAGGAGGATGATTGCAATTGATCACCATCCTACCACTTCTGTAACTCGAATCTTCTTCGTGCGGTCACCGCGGGATCAGAAGAAACGAGTCGCAGAAAACACTATCTACAAGTGGATAAAAGTAGGAGGTCGACGTCAAAAGCTCACAATATTTACAGTAATCTGCTGGACATCTTGTCCAGCAGAGAACAAAACAAAACCCCAAACACAATTAGGAAGAAGAACAAAGACCAGTGATGAGGCATCCATCTTGGAGGCCTGGCTTGGCCTCGAAAAAACAAAACATCTTCTAACTTTTAGGGTTCCACTACACTGTCCCCATATATAATGGTGGCTGCCATTATATACCCCCAGGCTACTCTACTGCAGGGGGAGGACAATGACCCTACCTGGGGTTCATGTCGTCCGCAGGGCTGCCTATTATAGCAGCGTAGCAAACGACACCAGGAAGGAGCAAAACTGAGTCGTCACAATCCTCTCAACTTCCCTGATCCGCCCCAGGATCAGGTCAGTCGAGTCAGTCAGGATTGCTCCTGGGACCCCTGCTCAGGTTCCTAGGATGACTTTGTCAGCGGTGGAACCACTGGAGTGCCAATCCACTCCGACATCCATCCACCGACATCCACTTGACTTTGACATAGGAGTCGGGTAGAAAAACACCCGACTCCGATGTCAGTCAGCCCCCCTGAGGCTTGCTTCCTCCTGCCGTCGAAATTAATCAATGGCAAGATTGGCAAGCTGCGGACCCGTACGAAGAGTCCGACTTGTTAGAAGATCTACGAGGGTGGCTGCGGGATCAGACAGGCATCCTCGTAGTGGTTGGGTTACAAACTCCCCAACCATTTCTTCTAAGTCGCATCCAAGGAGGCGCTGGATATATGATGCCGTGAGGCCGAATTATCCTGTCTCCTGTCCCCATCACGTCTAGAACAGTATAGCACCTCTTTACTGGGTTGACGACCAACATCGGATCTCTACCACAAAAAGCAAGCACATAGAGCATGCTAAATAACAGCAGTGATGGTACCCATGGTACTGAAAGTGGCTCTTCCAAACGATAATAACCACGGTATTGGAACCCCTCCATTCCCAGCTGGTCTTGCCACAGACCAAGTCGGTTATCCAGAAAGACCTCTCCTGAATACGGAGGACTGGCTCCAAAGCATCGACCCTCGCCCTCGGGCTGGGGAGACCTGGAAACTTCATCCTGTCCTAGGGGTTCAAAGATCCTATCGTCAGAACTCGGAGAGAATGGTGTCCTTCCTATGGAAGGCACCGGACCATGTTTGGTCGGAACACTACTTGTCCCTGCCAGGCTGCCCCCACCCTTAGGTAAAGGCGAGCTGACCTGGTGGAGTTCCTACCGACCAAACCAACGGGTTCGGTACCACAACTACCTGTGGGGAGGATGGAGGGATGCCGACCACAACGTCACGCATCGATCTCCCAACCGTCCGCGCTGTCATTACCTGATGGGTAAGGTCCGGCTGGCACCCGGCTGACATGCCTACAATGTGTCAGGACTCCTTGTTTGTTGTGAACCTTCTGCCACCAGTCCATTGGGACCCTTGGGTGGAAGGCCCTGGACCTCCCTTCTTCCTATGTCTGAACTTTTTCTTATTATGGGAAGGTTTACCGTGCTTCGAGCTAGACGCACCTGAGCTCAAAAACTTACTGGGCCGTTCAGACTTTGAAGGGTGGTTAGCTCCCTTAGATTGACTGGACTTGCCAGCTGAAGACTTTCCAGCCAAAGCTGTACTAACCTCCGAGTTGGCTCCCGTAGCCAAAGTGACGGTTGAGGATGGCCGTGAAACCACGACCATCCCGGAGAAGATTCTTCACCGGTGCAAGGGTCGACTGCCACCAACAGTTTTAACTGCCACACCTTGGGCAGGTGCCTTAGCAGCTTGTATTGCACCCTCTGGGCAATACGCTATTGGCCAGGGCGGTGGTGGCACTCGGAACTGGAGTGACACCATGCCCAACAGGAGGTTCCCTGTAATGAGTGGATTCTGGTCGTCAGGTTCCTGCAGGGGCAGAAACTGAGAAGACCGGAGCTCAAACTCCTGTCGGTGTGCGCCATTCTTAGCCCTTTTCACTTGGGCCTCGCACTTTGCCGTTTGAGCCTGGTTGTCCCGCAAGTGGTCTTCCTGGCTCCATTTTCCTTTGGGGAAGCCGGCTGGACCGCCACGAGAGGTCTTCGCCTTTTTCCCCACCGGATTACTAGCCACAGGTGGGGTGATGGGGCGGGGACATTTCTGTCCCTGACCACCACCACCACTTGCCGGAGTTCTCTTCCAAGGAGCAGGAGAAGGCTGATTGGCCTTTTTTGCTCGCTGGTCCCTTTTGGGAGTTCCAGACCGCCAACTCAAACACCCAATGATTGCCACGGATAAATCCAAGACAGGTGGAGGAGTTTCGGGCCAGGCAGCCCCTGGGGCTCCTTTAGGATGAGCTTGAGACTCAGGCAGAAGTCCGACTGCCAGCATAAACTTCACCATGGCAACTTCCTTCGCCTTCAACTGAGCCTCTCTCTCTCAGCAAGGGCCTTCATCCTTGCAGTGTACCGAGCAGCACCGGATTTTTTCTTGGTTTATGAACTGTCTTTTCGGTACTGCTGTAGGAGTACCCCCAACATGATATTGTTTCACATCAGCCATCAGATAACCCTCTGACAGCATCTGGTACTTTTGGCTCTCGTCAAGCCGATGAAGTCAGTCCTCTTTCACCTCCCCAAAGGGTCGTCCTGAATCGGACTTCCTCGAGTGGCAGGGGTACTCTCCCAGGATCCGGTCACTGACTGGTGTGATGGCTGTGAAGAAGTAAGTTTACAAGAAGAGCACATCATTTCTTGTTATACACTTTTTATTCATCTCCGTACAAGAAACTTTGTGTGCTCAGATCTTAAGCCTCCTTTTCACGGCGCTAGTTCTATCGTGAGAGTATACCTGTCATGAAAGTTGTGATAGTTCACTCTCACGATAGCAACTGTCTACACATCTTGAAGTAACTATATATTTCTGTCACGACAGTAAGACGTCTACTTCATAGATATCATTGAGCCAACAGTCTTGATTCTCCCTCCAGAATCCAAATTTACCAACAAAGTGGATATTTCTCTATAAGTGGTCACACAACAATTATTACTATAGCGACAGTACTATCAACTATCTAGTCAAACGAGATAGCGTGATACTGCTATCGCGACAGTGACTATCATGTGGTCTTCACGAGTATAGTTCTCTCGATTGTTGCTTTATAGTCAGTGCAGTAATTTTTTTTTATAAAAAACATTTTATGATTTAAATTAAAAAACAAAGTTTAAACCAAAAATCCTCGGTTAATTTGATTTCTTTCCCTTTAAACTAAAAACCCCAGCCACCCCGAACAAGTTACTACGTCGTTTACACAACTTTCTAAGCATTCAAACTAGAAACTAAGCATTTAAACGAGTTATTAAGCGTTTAAACGAGTTACTAAGACGTTTAAATGAGGTATTAGTTATTTAAGTTATTTAAGAAAAAAATCACGCTTGTCCTATAACGGGCTTCGTACTTCCATCTACCAAACTTGGACTGCTTCAAGGTTATATGGGGCGAAGTGTTTTATCGTGTTATCTAATACCCTTGATGTAGTTTTAAGTAGAGATGGGACGAATCCTAAATTTTCTCGAATCCGAAATTCGAATCCTAAAAAGGTTCTTGAATCTCGAATCCTTCATATTAGAAGCCTATATTATTCATTAAAAAGATACAAATGGGTGTGTGTAATGACCCGACTGGTCCATCACAATACCTCGGGAAAACTTTGTGCCGTCCGAAAGAAAGAACAAAACTTACCCGGCCACCGGGTAAGCCCAGACTCCGATTACGGGGACGGGAGCTGGAGGCGCTTTTTCAATTTAATTCAATTCATTACACCAGCGATCAGCTCGAAAGCCATGTGGCAGGGAGATTTCTCCCAATCACAAATCACGTCAATCAGACAAAACTTAAACATCAAATAATTGAACTCGTTTTCATAGCACCCGGCTCGTTAGAAGGTCAATTAGGGCGATCACGGGCATGATCGTAGCCCCTGGTAATGGCTCAGTCACAAACTGTCCACCTATACCTTCAAGGTCAAATCCCAACAAGCGTCGGATGAATTTGGCTGCACGCCGGGATAGCCATCCTATCTTGGCATCTAGTCCCAACACATTCACAATACTGAACGCTCGTTGGACTGGGTTCAAGACCGCTGCTGCCGGTATACCCTCACAACTGAACGCAACCACGTGCTTCATGTTGTGCAGCAGTAGCCACACTACCCACGGCTCTGTAAGTGGCTCTTCCAGATGGTAATAGCCATAGTATTGGTAACCCTCCATTCCAGGTTGGTCCTGCCACAGACCAAGCCGGTTATTTAGATACAACTCAGCATCTGAATACGGGGGCATCGCACCAATATGCCATTCCTTAGGCACAAGCCTAGGAGAGGTTGACATTTTCAGTCCTAGGGTCTCAAAGACCCCACCATTGCGGTGCTGAGCCTGAGCCTTCGCTTCGAACTTACCGACGAAAGGCGCCATATACTCTCTGCCGTCATTCAATTCAATTCAATTAGATACACCTGCAATCAGCTTGAAAGCCATGTGGCAGGGGAGATTGCTCCCAATCATTAGTGATTGTCATTATTTAAAAATACATCATCACGAAATTGAAATCGTCCTAACAAAACTATTCACAGGAAGAGAATTCCATAGTCTAACAACATTAGGAATAAAAGACCAAAAATATGCATCAGTCCTAGCCATTAATTCTTTGAAAGTCTTTGAATGCCCAAATCTACCTTTACGAGGATTTCTAGTTAGTAAAGAATTAAGCAGAGTACTGTAATCATCAGACAGCAAACATCCCAGAAGAGCGAGGCTTTGCTCATTTCTTCGGACTGCTAATGTTTCCCATTCTAGCTCTTGAAGCATAGATGATACGCTGTCAGTATATGCATACCGTCCCTTTACAAATCTTGCAGCCCTACACTGCACCATTTCTATTTCTTGTTTTAGGTTATTTCTACATGGGATCCAAATTGGGGAACAATATTCTAAAATAAGTCTAACTAGTGTAAAGTAGCAGACCTTCTTTACATTTTCATTACAATGTTTAAGGGTGCGTTGGACAAACCGCAGCCTTTGATTAGCTTTTGCAACTGCTTTAGTTATATGATCTTGCCAAAGCATGTCTTTGGACAAGGTTAAGACAAGATATTTAATGGTATCAACATGAGTTAGCTGAACATCTCCCATTGTATAATCTGCCATGCAAGATTCTCACTTTCGGGAATCTCGCATAACATTGCATTTACTCCTATTGAGTTGTAAATGCCACTCAGAGCACCATTCTTCAACACTGTCTAGATCTCTTTGGATGACTTCACTATCCTCATTATCCCTAATCCTCCTGTACACAACAGCATCATCTGCAAACAAGTGCATCGTACTGTTGCATCTATCTGTCATAACGGACAAACGAGTGGACTGGGTTGAAAAACCCAAACACCTGAACCTCTGTAGGAATCACTGGAGCGGGCATCCAAGCAGCGGCGCTAACCCTGCGAGGTTGCCTGCTCCGGTTCCCTGAAGTATCAGCAACAGAGACAACTACCGAGGGTAACAAAATTCAAACCCCCGGATGCTGCCCGGATGCGGGAGGAACTCCCTGGCCGTATCCACTGTGGAAACGACCTGGTTTCTTTCCGCGGAGGTGCCGGCCTAGTTTGCACCGGCGGCACCTCCCTCCGTGCAGTTTTCCGCACGGGCGACAGTGAGAACCTTGGTACTTCCCTCAGTTCAATCACCGACCGGAACAAAAATCCTTCCAACCGAAGGACGTCGATCCCGTAAGCAATCTCCACGAGTTGCTGCTCGGTGAGCCTGGCCAAAAAGGCACATTCCTCCCATGCAGTTTCGTGCGGGATTTCCACCAGCTCCCTAAGGAGTTGACCGCCATGTCCGTCCGGAAGGGCGGCGGTAGAGGCCTGGACAATTGGCTGTGGCCGATCGCCATTCCAAAGATCACCGTCGGATTCATTGTCTTCCAACGGAAATTCTCCGGGGAGAATATCACTGCGTTTCCGCACCGTGACCCATTCATCCCGAAAATCACCGTCCACGCTACCACACCGTACCGCTGTTTCCAGTGGTATGCCGCCTTCCGCCCCAAGTGGACGGTCGATGGTGCGGCCGCATAACTAACCCCGCATCAAACCGATTTCCCGACCTTCCGTCGGTAATTTCGGGGTTTGCTCCACTTCTCACCGTGTTTCCATGGTCAAATCTGGCCAAACCACCAGAACACGAGATCCCACCGTTGAAAACGGTAAATTCACGGACCAAAGTCCGTAAAACACTGTAACGAACAGATGGAACCGTGAAATACCGCAGTATCACGGACCAAAGTCTGTGTCCCATGGTAAAGAATGGTTAGAGTTCTGACTTACCGGTTTCAACAATGGTCCCACGATGTACGTCACGGTACAACGACTTTTATCACGTTCTACCGTGGTCCTATGGACCAAAGTCCAAAACCCACGGTGTAATTGTGGTTGAAAACCTTAATAACCACTTTTCACCACGGTACAATAGACCAAAGTCCGAAACCTACGGTGAAATTGCGGTTAAAAAATTCGGCAAACCACGTTTCACCACAATACAATGGACAAAAGTCCGAAACCCACGGTGAAAATGCGGTATAGCAAGGTAACAATGATACCCAACAGTTTCTGTTGCTGTCCCACAGACCAAAGTCCGTGCCCAGCAGCGTACTAACGTCGCACAATGATTTGACCGTCAAAACGGTCAAATCCACGGTCTAAAACTGTGCAAGAGGCTGGGTACGTGTACCCGGTGCCTCCACCAATTGTATCAACCCGACTGGTCCGTAACAATACCTCGAACAAACTTTGCGCCTTCCGAAAGAAAGAACAAAACTTACCCGGCCACCAGACTCCGATTACGGGGACGGGATCGTACCCGTAGCAGTCTTCCGCACGGTAACGTAGGGTAGCATCGACTCCCATGGAGTCTCCCACACCAGACACAACAGACGATCCGCTGCCACAACGAGAATATCGTGGTGGGTCCTCTCCCACCATGAGCTGACGCAAGCACCGGCTGACAATAGGCCGGAAAGGGACAGTCAATTTCCACAAAAACCCCACCCTCCCCGCAGTACTCCCCACTAAAACACACACCAAATAAGGTTAAAATAATAAAGGTGTTTATTAACTTACAGCATAAAATGCGTAAAAGGCAGTGGTATTAATTAAATATCAGTGGTTCTCTCCACACAACTGCACCAGCCTAGCCCCCATGGAAACCACCAAGGCAACACAAAAGAAAGATCCAGAACAAACAATGAACAATGGAGGCCACCTTGGCCTCCAGCATAAAGATGGTTGCTAGTCAAAAGCCTACAACACACTGCCCAGAACAAATGGCTGACTAGGCCATTTATACCTCCAGGCAACTCCACCTGCAGGGTACAGTGGTCACTTCTGACCTCTCACCCATTGACTCCAGTGGTGAGAGGTCTGCTGGCACCAAAATGGCGTCCGACCCAACAGCCTACTGCAAGCTGTCAGGCAGACCACCACAGAGTTTGTCTGCTCAATCAAAAAATTTGATTGAGCAACCCAGGTTGCCACATGTGAGACATTTGCCCTAAAGTTATTTTCCCCATAGAGAACCATGTCTACTCTACAGAGGCCGGAGACACCATAAAGCAGGAGACATACGATCCTGGAAGCAGCTACAGCATCTTCAATTAGGTAACAACAAGGGAGGATGCATATCAGCGTCGACTGAAAGAAGGATGGCCACCATCCTTCTGCATAGATTTCACCCCCAGGCAGGGGGATGATCATAATCTAACTCCATCCAACTCTATAGCTTGAATCTTCTCCGTGCGGGCACCACACGATGCAGAGAAGCGACGAGCTATAGAAATCAACATCTACAAGTTGGTAAAATATTAGACTCGACGTCAAAAGCTCACAGGTGAATTATACGGAATCCAGTTAAGGACATGAACCAAAATAAAAATTGACTTTATTATTAATATTTTAAAATTGAAACACAAAATCAATATTTTTTCAATACTTTATGTAATGTATATTATATTTAAGTATTAACTCAATATTTTGAGAATATTAACTGAATAAATTGAATTCGACATATTGTCCATTTGCCCTTCACAGGGCTCTGTAGAACGTGTTTAATATTTAAATGCATTTAACTGTGTATGTGTGTACAAGGCAAGGTATTGGACTATTACTTTACATAGTAATGTAATAGTTAATGAATGTGAATGTAAGTTGGGGGAGGATACCATAGATCACATCTTGTTGGAATGCACACTGACAAAGCGGTCTGAGGCGAGGAATTGCTTAAAACAAAAATTGGTTGAAATGGGACAGCAATGGCCCTGTAGTCGTGAGACTCTTGTCTCACTAGAATTTATCACAGCATTTCAAAATTTCTGTAAGGGGGCAATAACTGATATTTAAATACATAGGGCTTCTAGAGGATGGGCAGTTTTTAACCATCCTATGTGATAAATAATCCTTGAAAATAGAAGGATAGGTACAAAATAGGGATTGTCATGCCCTAATGCCTTCGGTGGGAGGGGCGACAACTACATTCCAGTAATGTAATAGTCTAAGCTGCAACAATCGCCGTTTTTTTAGTCAACGCTTCTATTTTACGTCAATGGAGTTAAAACAAATTTTACCAGTTTTTTTTAGGTTAGGATTCGAAAGACGAAAAAAGCGCAAAGATTCGAGTTTTCGAATATTTCTCATGATTGGAGGATTCGAATGGCCCATCCCTAGTTTTAAGCTGCTTAGTTGTGGTCTAAGTTTTAAGTAACCTTGGAAAATATAATAGGCCTTGCTATAAGCACAGAATAAAAAGTTAAAACTTTTTATTCTGTGCTATAAGTTGTAAGCAGCGCATAAAAGTAGAAACCGTTTAACACAATATTCTGATCCCATCCACAGTTTGTAGTAAACGGTTTCCATGTGTAAGCATAAATCATAGCGTTAACTCACTTCTACGATTCAGAGAGTTCCAAGTTTCGGCCAAAAAGTACCACAAAACACTGGACATTTAATAGCAGAAAGCAATGCAACTAAGAATGAAAATTGAAGAACTCTGGACTCAAAAACCAAAATCAAATTGTGCTGAATTTGTGCAAAACGAAACCACAGAAAGAATAGAAAAGTTACACTGAAGGGGAAAGAAACTCTCACAGGCATTTGTAGACAGCTTCAGAATTTCTTTCGCTCCGCCCTTTTATGAGCCTCAGACCAAATATCAACCAATTAGAAATAAAAAGGGCGGGGTTTGTGACATCTGACTCAGTAACAATTTAATTAGAAATTGATGACGCTCATAAAAGCGCGGAGCCAAAATAAATTCTGAAGCTGTCTACAGATGCCTGTAAAACACTCTGTCGGAACCTTTGATGTTGCTGTGACAGGAAGTCTTTATTTTAACCGGTTACTTGATCAGACTTGCGGCAGACCATAGCCTCCTTATCCTAAAGGCCTGCTCATTTCAGCTTTAATGTTGGTAAAAGTATGGCGCCGAAATCGTCTGCCAAAACCAGTCGATGGCGCAATCTTCGGGACCCTGTTGATTAGAGCATTAGAATTGCATTCCTATGTTTTCTTATTTTCCTTTTATTTTGTCTTCACAATTATCAGTTTATCACTACTTTTTTTTAAAACTTTTGAGTGTTATCAATCAGTTTTTTCTATGAAATGGTTTACTCATGTGCAAAGAAAAGCCATGTGAAGCCTACCCTACGGGGAAAATGGTTAAAAACATTAGTAGGAAAGATTGGATGCCATCAGATCGATGATTAAAATAAATAAATAAATTAAATAAGATAAATTAAAATAATACATAAAATAAAATAAATAAAATTATATACATATTAAGCCCCGTCTTTTTGTGTTTCATGATCTACCTTGAAGCACGTCGGAATTTGTATAAATTTAAATTTAAATGAATAAATGAACCGCTTTTTTTCTCACGGTCAACTATATGTTGCACACTCCCCATCCAAGAACCCCATGATATTAAATTGGAGAGGGGGAAAAAGGTTGGAAAGTGTAGAAGGGTGGAGAGAGAAACGTGGAGGGATAAAAAAGGGGGAGGGGGAAACTGAAATTGAAATGAAAGGAGTAAAATAGGAACAAACGACGCGCATGCACACACCAGAGAAAATGAAAATCTAATTTTCTCTTTCAAATATAAAAAAGGGGAGGGGATAATAGTAGCAAAATTAAACTACAGTTTATTACAGGCAATTGTGCCCAGCATTAGAATTTCTTTTCCTGCGCCCTTTTATGAACGTCAACAATTTCTAATTTGTTTGTTACTTGGTCTGACGTCATAAAAGGGCGGAGGAAAAGAAATTTTAATGCTGGGCACAATTGCCTGTGAATTTCGCTCCCGTCATTTATGACGGGTTACCCCACTAGTATTAAATAATTAAAGTTAAAATAATAAAATAAAATATGAAATAAATAAATAAATAAAATATTAAATAAATAAAATAAATCAAAGATCAAAGCCATAGTACGTAGAAATGAAATGGGGAACACGTATTTGAATATGAAATTAAAAGTAATGTGGGGGACAACATCTGAATTCCAGTAGAGGAGTAAATTTTAGTTCTTTTTATTGCCAATGTGTGTTGTTTGGTGGCGCATCTATCTGATAAAGTCCATTTATATAAAGTCAACTTACTTTTAATTTTTTAAATTATATTAATGACTTATTTTAAATTTTAAAAATCGTTTCGGCAATCTTGGGTACCCTTTGGCAATATTTTGCCAAGAAATTTCTGGCGGTAATGGTCTCTTTAAAACGAAAAATAAAATTACACAGGCGGGCCATATGTTGTGCTGGCCTGTTATACAGTACAGGCCAAATTTAGTTATAAAGCAGTGATCCCATAGGCAATATTTAAAGCAAGATTCATTGCAATGTGTCCTTGAATAAAGCACAATTGCCATTGTGATAACACTCTTGCAAGACTTAAAGACATTTATTGCACATTGTCTTACAGCAAACACTGATCTTCATTTTTTTGTGTGCAAGATATATAGCAATATTTGACTTATTTCTTGCACGGAATCTTGCAAGAAAAACAGTCAGTGTGATCGTCATGTTAAGTAACCTCCCTTGTTATTTAGTAAGACATCACATTGTAACGTGTTATTTGCAAGTTATACTACGCTCGTCAGTAAATACGATAAACTCTCAATAAGGGGAAGAGAAATTCGTTGGTGGGTCACAGAGGCGTACTGGGAAAATAATTTGACCCTGGCCAGTGGTATAGCAAGGGAAGGGGGGGTGCGGTCCACCCCGGCTGGCACTTTTTTGGGGGTGCCACCAATGAAAAAAAAAGTTTTTGTTCCTGTCGGGATAGTAGAAGGGTCTCTCTAAAACGCAGAAACTGCAGAACAACAGAAAGATAAATAAAATTATGAATTTTTTGTCGCTCGCTGCGCTCGCAAAATGTAATCTGCAATAGAGCATTATTTTTTAAGTCTGGAAAACATAGACAATTGAGTAAAAATGAAAATTCATCTTTGATAAATAATTCCTATCCAGTACTGGTTTATTTAATAATTTCACAATTAATATAAAATCATATAAACCATTTTAATTACTGGATATCGATAATATCGATTGGCCCCTCTCAGACCAGAATTCTGGTTGCGCCACTGATGTGTATTGTGGTGTCTTTTTTGTGTGGGAGGAGCAACAAACTCAAGAACCACTCAGGGTAGCACATTCTCTAGCTAGACCACTGACCCTGGCATTTCGAAGAAATACCTTCCCACATACAGTATTAGTTAGCAAAATCATAAATTCTAGCTAGCCATCCCTACATTAAATTTAAAATCAAAATGTCAGACATCAATCACTCAAAAATTTTGAAATTGAACAAGTGTCATTGCTAGAATGTGTATGTCATTTTAAATGTGATGTGAATTTTATGTGTGAGGCACCGTTATTGAGTTGTTCGAGTAACAAAACGTATGTTAAAAAGTTCGACATTTTCTACTAATAAATTAATAAACAAATAACTAATCAGTCGATTTTCTTCATTTAATTGTTGTTTCATATTATCCCACTCTTATCTAAAAAAAATTCACATTTCTTAATTTTATCTCATTCTCGAGTTGTTCTGTTCACAAGGTGAAAATGTGGGACTGGCTCACTACAGCTAACTGGGTCACTACAGCTACCAAAAAAAATATATAGACCTTTTTTTGCATCTTTTGGGTCACTACAGCTACCAAGGGTCACTACAGCTACCAAAAAATACAGGCCTTTTTATTTATCAATGCGTTTAGTTTAGATTACATTCGGTTCAGTTAATTTTCATTATGTTCGATTAGATTTCATTATGTTCGGTAAGGTTCGGTTAGGTTTGGTTAGGATCGGTAAGGTTAGGTTAGGTTTGGTTAGGATCGGTTAGGTTTTGTTAGGATCGGTAAGGTTCGGTTAGGTTTGGTTAGGATCGGTTAGGTTCGGTTAGGTTTGGTTAGGATCCCAAGTAGCACAAATTAGTTGGGCCGACGTTGCTCATTTGTTGGTGTACTGTTGGACCAACGTTGTTTGAGAAAGTTGGTCCAACGTTGGGTTTGTCCACGGTAGCCAATGTTGGCATGCAGTTGGATAAGTGTCATTTCTGTCTGTTGGCCTAACGTTGGAATAACATTGGTTAAAAGTTGTTTCCAAAGTCATTAGTCATTATTTTTAAGAGTATTTAATTAAAAACTAAAAAATTAAAAATGAGAATCTTAATTGTCCCAGCCTCCCTTATGCATACCAAGCAAGTGACACACTTTTCAACACTTCAAACACTAATTAGTTACTTACCAGACCCAGGGGGGACGCGATCCTGTGTTCTCCATACACACCAATGTACAGATCCAAACACTTACCCACTAGGCCACAAAGACATCTTAGTTGGAGATTGCTAAATTAGGCTTTATAAAAACTTACGAACTGTCCCTTTCTTTGTTAGAAATAGAAATTCCGTTCCATTTTAGAAAATTATCAATTAGTTATTGATATATTAATATTAATATAATATTAGCATATCAATAACTAATTGAAAATAAAATTAACGAATTAGAACTAAAATAAAAGGTCAACTATATGTTGCACCGTTCCCATCCAAGAACCCCATGATATTAAATTGGAAAGGGGAAAAGGTTGGAAAGTGTAGAGGGGGAGATTAATTTATTTTTATTTCTAATAAATTCATTTCTATTTTTAATTAATTCATTTTTATTTCTAAGGAGGTTGGCCAACAGTATGCTTTCCAACGTCGGGCCAATGTTGGGAATACATAGTTGGGATGTTGGCCTAATGTTGGAAATCAGCATTGGCCCAACGTTGGCAATCACACCGTTGGCCAACCACAGTTGGTTTGACATTGGGCCAATGTTGATTGCCGATGCCGACCAAATGCCAACAATGCCGATGTTGAACCAACATTGGGCCATTGATTTGTGCTACCTGGGTTTGGTTAGGATCGATTTGGTTTGGTTAGGTTAGGTTTGGTTAGGTTTGGTTAGGTTTGATTAGGTTTGGTTAGTATCGGTACTTTTTGGTTAGGATCGTTAAGGTTTGGTTAGATAAGGTTCAGTAAGGTTTCATTAGGTAAAGTTTGGTTAAGTTATGGAGAAAGGGTTCTTTTTTTAGCTGTAGTGACGAGAAAGTGATAAAAACGGTCTATATGTTGTCCCCCTATTTTTTGGTAGCTGTAGTGACCCTTTTGATGAATAAAACGTCTATATATATATTTTTTGATTGGGGGTCACTACAGCTACCAAGGCTCACAAGCGCTACTAGGGGGAGAACAGCTACTTGGGTCACTACAGCTACCAAAAAAATTAATAGACCTTTTGTTCATCAAAAGGGTCACTACAGCTACCAAAAAATAGGGGGACAAAATATAGACCTTTTTTATCACTTTCTCATCAATACAGCTAAAAAATAACCCTTTCTCCCTAAAATAACCGAACCTTACCTAATAAAACCTTACCGAACCTTATAACCGAACCTTACCGATCCTAACCGAACCTAATCGAACATAATGAAACCTAACTGAACCGATTGATTAATAATTGATAAATAAAAAGGCCTATATTTTTTGGTAGCTGTAGTGACCCTCGGTAGCTGTAGTGACCCTTTTGATGAAAAAAAGGTCTATGTTTTCTTTTTGGTAGCTGTAGTGACCCTGGTGGCTGTAGTGAGCCTGGTAGCTGTAGTGACCCTGGTAGCTGTAGTGAGCCAGTCCCATATTTTTTTAGTAGCTGTAGTGACCCAAGTAGCTGTTCTCCCCCTAGTAGCCCAGTCCAAAAATTTATACTTGGCCAGTATGAATTTTTTAATGGTTTGTACTGGTTTCTTATTGGTCATACTGGAACTATAATGGTCTTTATTGGGATGCTCAATGGTAATACTGGTTATACTGGTGAATGCCAGTATAACCAGTAAAAACATGGTGGGCAGTATTGGTTGTAACCAGTATAATATTTAAAACCATTAGGACCAGTAAGAAACATGGTGGTCCTTGATGGTTGTCACTAGTATATATTTAAAACCAGTAAGAAACGTGGTGGTCCTTGATGATTGTCACCAGTATAATATTTAAAACTAGTAGGACCAGTAAGAAACATGGTGGTGGTGCTTGATTTTTGTCACAAGTATAATATTTAAAACCATTAAGACCACTAAGAAACATAGTGGCCAGTGGTGTAGCTAGAGTTTGTGTCCTGTGCAGTCCTTGAGCTTGCCACCACTCCCTCACAAAAAACAACACAATACACACAACCAGGATTTTGGTCTGGAAGGGACCAAACGATATTATCAATATCCAGTCAGTGGCATAGCTAGGTTTTTGGTGCCCAGCAGCAAAAATCTTCAGTGCACCCCCAAATGTTTTTTAATAAAATAAAAAATAGAAATTCAGAAATAAACAAAAAATCACGTTTTTCAGTTACAGAACCTGGTTAGAGGCTAGAATTCAAAGGTGAAAACTGTATGTAGCATAACCATATAAAGATTCAAAAGTTTTTTGTTTTGTTTTTCTTTACTAAAAGTGCATTTTTTTCTGGTTGCCTTACTTGGGGCATAATGTTTAGAGAGTATTGATTACACTCTCTTAACATTACACCCCCACTGCAGTTGTGGTGTCTGCTGCCCCATAGCTATGCCCCTGTATCCAGTGATAAATAAACCAGTACTGGACTTAAAAACATAATACTCGATTGCATATTACATTCCACGAGCACAGTGAGTGACAAAAATTTCGTATTTCCTTCTTACCCAGTCAAAAAAATTATACTGGGCCAGTATGATTTTTCCTACTGGTTTGATAATGGAACCATTATAAAACCATTATGACAATTCATACTGGACTAGTAAATTTTTCCTACTGGATTGATATTGAGACCATTCTAAAACCACCATGAGAATTCATACTGGACCAGTAAAAATTCATACTGGTTTACATGGTGTTTTGGGACATTTCATACTGGTTCCTACTGGTTTCTACAAGGATTCATACTGGTTCCTACTGGTAGGAATACAGGTAAGAACACTGGTTTCTACTGGTGTGAGTACTGGTTTCTACTGGTTGTGAAACTTGATTAGTCATTAATTTTAAGAGTATTAATTAAAAACTAAAACTAAAACTACTGCATTTTGGAAAATTATATCAATTTACAATTTATTTTATTTTTAATTCATTAATTTTATTTTTAATTAGTTATTGATATGCTAATATTATATTAATATTAATATTAATATATCAATAACTAATTGATATTTTTTTAAAATGGAACTGAATTTCTATTTCTAACAAAGAAAGGGACAGTTTGAAAGTTTTTATAAAGCCTAATTTAGCAAACTCCAAATAAGATGTCAACATGGCCTAGTGGGTAAGTGACTGGATCTGGACATGGAGGACACAAGATCGAATCCAAGCTGATTCTGGTAAGTACTAATTAGTGTTTAAAGTGTTGAAAAGTGTGTCACAGGCTTGGTATGTATAAGGGAAGGGAGGCTTGGACAATTAAGATTCTCATTTTTAATTTTTTAGTTTTTAATTAATACTCTTAAAATTAATGACTAATCAAGTTTCACAACCAGTAGAAACCAGTACTCACACCAGTAGAAACCAGTGTTCTTACCAGTATTCACACCAGTAGGAACCAGTATGAAACCTTGTAGAAACCAGTAGGAACCAGTATGAATCCTTGCAGAATCCAGTATGAAATGTCCCAAAACACCATGTAAACCAGTATGAATTTTTACTGGTCCAGTATGCATTGTCATGATGGTTTTATAATGGTCCCAATATAAAACTAGTAGGAAAAATTTACTGGTCCAGTATGAATTCTCATGGTGGTTTTAGAATGGTCCCAATATCAATCCAGTAGGAAAAATTTACTGGTCCAGTATGAATTGTCATAATGGTTTTATAATGGTTCCATTATCAAACCAGTAGGAAAAATCATACTGGCCCTGTATAACTTTTTTGACTGGGAGTGCTTGTGAGCCTTGGTAGCTGTAGTGACCCAACAAACATAATATAAAAAATTTTTAGAGGGGCGCCCCCAAAAAAAACTCGCTCGGCGCCCCAAGCTGCTTGGCGCCCTCATGAGTTGCACGACCTCACCACCCCCAAAAGACAGCACCGTTTTTTTTTAAATTTTACACTGGATTGGCAATATTTTTTTGAAAAAAAGAACAACTGGCACAAATGAATACCGGCTCTTCTGGCATTTGCCCCAGCTGTTACATGGACAGCAGAGGCGGGCTGGCGAACAGGGCACCTCGGGTAAATGCTACAAGGGTAGGTGTTCAATTGGGCCAGTATTCAATCGATCCGGTTGTTCTTTTTTTTTTCAAAAAATATTGCCAATCCAGTATAAAATGCCAGGGCCAAATTATTTTCCCAGCACGCCTCTGATGGGTCACCACGACCAATATGTACAGAACGCTCTTACAATCCATCAACTTACAGCAATTTGAGGCAAAACAAACCTTATTTTATTCCAAGACCCTCCCTCACCCTTGACAACCAAAGAAAAATCGATTTTTTTGGGGGGGAGGGGGTTTGCTCCTGTATGTGTTCACATACGAAATGGCATTGCAGCTGAACAATAATGGCGGCTACAATTTTGTTATATTCAAACACAGGATGATTATGTTGATATTATAATAGAGAAACAAACGAAAAACAACCAGCTAAAAATGTGAAAGGCTCAACAAAAAAAAGACCATAATAGGATCTCACTCGATTTCAAATTCATTGTTGCTACTAGGAATATTATATTCATGATCGAATCCTCCTCTATAAGGTAAATTTTTATTAACCTGTAAACCGGGAAGAAAAAATTTCATTTATTGAAGTATACTTCCATTCATTTCATGTTATTTTCTATTCATTTAGAGCTTTTAAATGAAAAAAAAAAGGTTAAATATCTACTGAAGATAGTTTATTTTGATTTTACTTTTACTAGCAACAAATAGTGACTGTAATATTAAACTAAAAAATGTTAAATTATCTGTACAGAAAACAGAAAAATGGGGTATAGAAACAACATGTGGGCGGCGCATCTTCACAGAAAAAGCTGTGTAAGAACTATTGCTGGCTCCATCTACTCTTCTATAGAAAGCCGTCATTTAAGAGCCTAGATACAGCGTTTAGTTCAAAATTTCTCTGAATGTAGGCGCTGCGATCGTTTTGATTGAAAAACGGTTTTTAAATGTGTTTTCTCCAGGTTTGAAGTCACATAATAATTAATAGAAACATAATTTCACGTGCTTAGCTTATAAAAAGAAAACATTGGGAAGCCAATACATGAAAGTATGTGCTAATTTTTTTTGGTTGTTCTAAACTATTTTAATGAGATTTCTTCTAACGTTTGTTGGACGGTGTTTTGCTCCTACGGGACTTAACATGGAGTTAAAAAATGTGCGATTTTAAACGTTATTAAAATAGAAGGACCTTTTCAAAATTTATAAAAAGGAAACATCGTGAATCCAATACATGAAAGTATGTGCTAATTATTTCGTTATTCTTCTAAATCGTTTTTAATGAGTTTTTTCAAATGTTTGTGGGACGGTTTTTTATCCAATGGGATTTAACATAGGGTTAAAAAAACAAACAATTTTGAATGTTGTTTAAAAATAGAAGGAACTTTTCAAAAATTATATAAATCGAGGACGTAAAGAACAATACTTTTTATTGCATTTTGCGCTTTACTGTATTTTAATTGAGCTATTTTGAGGCGATTTCTTGCAGTTTTAGTAACACCATACAGTAAGACTCATTTGTCTCGTTGTCGTCTGCTCAAAACAACAAGATGGACGTGTATCTAGGCTCTTAAGAGTCTACATCACAAAATTACTTCCAAAAATCTCCGCAAAGAGTGCTAGCATCGTTTTTTTCTATTGCGCCCATATACCCAGTGTTAAAGAAAAAATGTTAATTTTTAAAATACACAGTCGCAGCAATGTTTATTTTTCATATTTAAATTTGTCCAATACACTTAAAATATATGCTGATCTACAGATAGAATGTGTTTTTCTATTTTTAAAAACTATTTCAAAATCGCGAATTTCTAGCTCTTAATGTTAAACTCCATTGAGTATGCCCAAATATGAAAAAAAAAACATCCATTAAAATGCTCGTAAAAATAATTTTAAAAAACCACTGTGAAGCCAACACATTGGCGCACGTGCTGATTTTTTTCTGGTTTTTTAAAACTATTTTTACGCATTCAGCATTTTAATAGATGTTTTTTTCATATTTGGGCATACTCAATGGAGTTTAACGTATGAGTTATAAATTCCCGATTTTGAAATAGTTTTTGAAAATATAACGGCAGTTACCAATTTTTTGTCATTCTATCACTCGATCAACATCTATTTAAGGTGCACGTTGCATTTTGAAAACTTTATATTGGACAAATTTAAATATGAAAAAAGAACATATTGCCGTGACTGTGTATTTTAAAAATTAACATTTTTTTTTTAACATTGGGTAGAAAAACGATGCTAGTGCTCTTTGCGGAGATTTTTCGAAGTAATTTTGTGATGTAGCTTCTGAATTTGAATTCATTTAACTCATGTGTGTACAAGCCTTGTACACACATGAGTTAAATGAATTCCAAATACAGTAAATGTGTTTAGGTAGATTTAACGGAATACAATACAGTTAAGGACATGAAACAAATAAAAATTAACTTCGAATAATCGATAATCGATTAATCTCGACTTACTGTCTCGAGATCTCGACTTACTATCTCGAGATCTCGACTTACTGTCTCGAGATCTCGACTTACTGTCTCGAGATCTCGACTTACTGTCTCGAGATCTCGACTTACTGTCTCGAGATCTCGACTTACTGTCTCGAGATCTCGACTTACTGTCTCGAGATCTCGACTTACTATCTCGAGATCTCGACTTACTATCTCGAGATCTCGACTTACTATCTCGAGATCTCGACTTACTATCTCGAGATCTCGACTTACTATCTCGAGATCTCGACTTACTATCTCGAGATCTCGACTTACTATCTCGAGATCTCGACTTACGGTCAAGTCGAGATCTCGCGACAGTAAGTCGAGATCTCGAGATAGTAAGTCGAGATCTCGAGATAGTAAGTCGAGATTTTGAAAGAGTCCGAGTCAAATTTATTTATTTCAATGTCCTCAACAGGGCTCCGTACTCCGTAGTGTAGGCCTACTAGGTATTACACTAAACAAATATTATCATAAAATATATAAATGCAATGAAATTAAACGTGTTTTAATGCCTTCATTGGATTTAGTCTCGCTAATTTAGTCTCACATTCCTAAACGTTCTTCTCATATAATATAATCGATCATTTCTACAGGGAATAACAACAATTACAAAATATAAGATTGAAATTCCTTTACTATTGTACTTTTGTAGCTAATGTTCATCTATTGCATTAAATGTGTTCTAACGTTAACGTTAAACCTATATATCATTTATAGACAAGTTTAATTAAGCAGGTGTCGACAGGGTTTAAGCTAAATAATTACAATTGATTTATGAAACTGTGCAGCACGTGCCACGCGAGTAAAATGCCACAAATGTACGTGTACACTACATTATGTGGAAATCAATGTAAACAACTTAAAAAATTATTACGGGAGGTTACATAGTTTTGAGAGGCGGCCGGCCAACCAGGAGTCTTCCAGTTTAGAATGTCTTCTGGGGGAGCTTTGCAGTTTCACAAACAACCCGGCACCTTCGCAATTTACCGAGTAGTTTATAATTATAAAACGAGATATAGACATTTGCCCTAAAGACATTTGCCCTAAATCCATTTTTCCCTAAAGTGACATTTGCCCAAAAGAGACATTTTCCCTAAAGGGACATTTGCCCAAAAGGGACATTTGCCCTAAAACCATTCGCTCTAACGGGACATGTGTCCTAAAACCATTTGTTCTAAAGGAACATTTGGCATAAAAAGACATTTGCCATAAAACCATTTGTTGCTCTAAGGGGACATTTGTCCAAAAACTATTTGCCATAAAGGGACATTTGCCCTAAAACCATTTGCCCTAAAGAACATTTGCTCTAAAACCAATTTTTTGTTCTCTTTTCATATGGTTTAGTGTCTTTCGGTGGAGTATGTTAACTAGGTTTCGATGAGAGTCAAGAAACATGAATCTGAGCTGACGCGATTCAGCCCCGAGACATTTCAACATTGTTGCGGGTCTGTATCGCAACTGACGCAATTCAGACCCGCAACATTGTATCGCACCCTTTATACATTTTAAAAATAATAAAATTTACAATTCGTATTGTTTTTTCTTTTTTCTTTCACAGGTTCTTTTAATTGTTTCCTTATACAAGAATGGACGAAACTTTGTCCAGAGGTTATGTTCAGCTCGGTCACCGTTATCGTCAGACCAACTATGGTGTGGGACGTGGTATATTCCATCAGAACCCTCCAAGGGACCCATGCAATTGTATTTACTTGGGTCTTGTTTTGGCTGGAGTTGGTTTTCTTTTGCCCTACAACAGTTTCATCATTGCTGTTGATTATTATCAAAATCACTATCCAGGGACCACAATTGTGTTTGACATGAGCCTAGTTTACATCATCATTGCGTTTGTGGCCGTCATTATCAACAACCTTCTCGTCGAATCACTCAGTTTACATGTGCGAATCACATTTGGTTATGTAATTTCCTTTTTCACTTTGCTCTTTGTTGCCATTTGCATTATATGGCTAAACATTTTTGACAATAAAACTTCTTACAACATGAATCTCATCGCTGTATCTGTTGTCGCTCTCGGATGTACAGGTATGTTACAGTATATTGTGGACAGAACAAGAAGATGGAGGTGTATCTAGCCGGCTTTTAAAAAAAGCACTTAAAAATTCTATCTACGATCCTCGCAGCCTTATGACTAAAGTGAAACTCATCCCAGTTTTAAGAACAACTAAAGCCTGCCCACCAATCAATTACATAAGCCCCCCCCCGTTTTGTTATATTCCTGAATCAACCTATAATTAAAATTGTGTTTCTTACAAGTAACTAGTTTACCCCTATCCCACTTCGCAGGGATAATATTAAGTTTAACCTTAGCCCATTACTCTCCAGGACTGGCAACTCGTAATGTGTTGAATGGCGATGGATTCTCATATAACCTGGTGAAACTACAACATCGCCTTCTGATGACTTTATTGTCAACTAAGCATTTAGTGCCATCTAGTATGTTTCTTTTGCATTAACATTACGGGCAGTTTCTGGTGAACGAAGATGGCATCCAACTACTTTTGTACATTACAAATATTCTTCTTCTTTCTACATAACAGGTTATCGTGAAAGCCTGTAAGTGCAAGCGTCCCCTGCATTTCATTCTGCCTGTAATTATAGTACAACCTTTTCCCACTAAAGTTGCACTGCTGATGCTGCTTTCACCACTAAATATCAACAATAAATCTTCTCAGTTGCCAGTCTCCAAAAGAAATGGGTCTAAGGTTTGACAGTACCATAATTCTTGCCCTACATATTATAGTGTGGTCTGCTAATTCAACCAGCCCATTTAAGACTTCCCCTTCTATAGACATCATTACCCCCAGATACATTACAACTACAACCTCCTCTGCATTTTTACTTTGATAACTTTAATCTGACATTTTTCGAAGTAATTTTGTGGTGTACTGTAGGCTTTAATCAACTTTATGATGGTTTAGGGGAAAATGTTTAAATGAAAAATGTTTGGGGTGAAATATACTTTAGGTGAACAAATTGAGGTTAAATGTTTTTAGATGAAAATGTATTAGAAGAACTTTCTTTAGATGAACGTTCATTAGGCGAAAATGTTTAGGTGTATTGTCATTTAGGAGAAAAAAAAGAGTATTCGGTTTAGGTGTAATTGTTTAGGTGAACAACTTTAGGTGAAGTGTCCTAGAACCACTATGCTATACTGATTATTTTTTAAACTACAAAGTTAAACTCTTACCCTCTGCTTCAGTGTTTGGGTAAGCTTTGATAGGTATAAAAAAAACTTGTAATTTAAATTCATCAAAAAGAACAAGTGCCACTTTGTATTTTTTGTTTCAATTTACTAATTAGTACGTGTTTTTGTGTGAAAACTAAGAACATCCTTAGCATCATTTCGTTTTTTTTTTGTTCTTTTTTTAGTTCAGCAATCGAGTTTCTATGGTTACACAAGCATGTTGCCACCAAGGTATACACAAGCAGTAATGACAGGAGAAAGTAAGTAGAGCAACAAATGACATGTATATATTGTTAGGGCAGTGGGCGGATCTTTTGCACAGGTGCAAGAAGCACGTGTTTGGAGTCTCTGAAAATTAGCAGCTTAAAAAAAAGATACACTCTGCAAACATGATCGGGCTACATCCCAAAATTATTTCGAAAAAATCTCCTCAAAGACTGCTAACATCGTTTTTGGACCTTTGTTGCTCTGCAAAACAGAGCACAAAGGGACTATAGGATCGTGCAAAAAGGCTGTTTGTGTGTGTACGTGTGTGTGTGTGTATGTGGTGTCTGGGCGTTATTTCTCCAGAACGGATAGAGATATTTTAATGCGGTTTTTTGCATTATGCACGTTGGTATGCGCCGATGAACATACTACAAAATCAAATCAATTCATACAGTAGTTTATTAATTATGATTAATTTTCGACGAAACGTTCTGGGCGATATACTGTAACTCGGGAACGGGGCCACCTAGATTAATCAACTAACGTCTAAATGAATTTACACTCTGCAAGGATGCTACCTATTTATTTTCATAATTTTAAATTAACTGGAACTATTTTTAATCGTTTAATATAAATAATAAAATGAATTTAAATCTATTTTTCTTCTCCTATAGAAGAAAAGTAGATATAAATTCATTTTATGTTGTGAGTCACATCAGATATTTACTTAACACACTATTGTCATATTTTAACCCTTAATCTAAAACAAAAAGACCCCTTTTGCCCTCTCTTCCAGTACAATACACGTCACATGTTATGATTCTCATAGCTTAACATTGTACCAGTACAGTTAAAAATATAAATTAAATATATTTATGCATATGCTTCTTAATATTCTAGTTTTGTAACAAATTGAACAATAATGTTAATGAATTAAAACTAGAATAGCAAATTGAGTTAAATAAAAAGTAAAAGAAAAAATTAATAAAAAATAGACAAATAAATTTTAATTAAATAAAAACTAGAAGAGTAAAAGAATTAAATAAAACTTATGAGCATCATCAATTTCTAATTGGTTTGTTACTTGGTCTGATGTCACATGCCCCGCCTTTATCAATTTTGAATTGGTTGATATTAGGTCTGACACTCGTAAAAGGGCGGAGCCAACAAAATTTTACTGCTGGGCAGAGATGCCTATAAAACCGACACTGTGCATTTTAAAAATTAACATGTTTTCTTTAACATTGGGTCTATGTGCTCAATACAAAAACTATGCTAGCGCTCTTTATGGAGATTTTTTGAACTTATATGTAATTTTGGGTGGGGTTTGTGTTTTTAGTGTTGCATTTTTTTTGTAAAGGAAACATTATGAAGTATTCATGTATTATAATATTGTTTGTTATATACACTAAACACTGTTTAGTGTGATCACTGGTTATTAGAATCAACAGCAAGGACACATTAAAAACAGTAAAATCCAATGCATTTTAGTCGATTATGTAACAATCCACAATTTTTCACAATGCTTTGTAAGCATATACCAATGCTTACCAGACTCCTTCTATAGGGCGGGACCATACACGGAATGCCTCGCGGTAAACTGTGTTGGCAACAGGACGGTATGATGTCGGAGTCTCACATTGAGATCCACCTTCCAATGATGGTGGAAACACACGACAAAATACCGGTGCCCCCTCGCGAACAATGGGGACTGGTCCAAATTGTCCCCAGGGGGTGTTTAAAAGCGCAGGTGGAGGGCACACTCACCAACTACAAACTCCCCAAGTATAAACCCAAATAAATACTAATTCATTCAACAAACACTTTGGCCTGGCTTGGCCAGCAGTAAAAATAAACTTTACATAATAAAAATACAATGGCTGCCAAGATGGCCGAAATGCCACCTTGCCAAACCAATAAAATAAAAAAACAAAGAGATGACTAAGGCCGGAGCGGAGCCTCAGGCTGATGTTCTTTCTGGGTCCACACTAACTGCCCGGAGGCCACCTTAGTATAGACTTAAATACTCAGGTGGGGTGACATCACTGTTCTGTAATGAATTAAAACACCTCTCATCAATACTACTTCTCCGTAGCATTGGGAGAGGCCTAGACTGGACACGTAATGGCGGCTGAACCATTTGCTAACCAAGCAAATGGGAAGGCACCAGTGGGAATTCATCTGCACTCACCATTTTGGTGGTTAGTGCCAAACCAGGTCGTCACATTTATTAGATTAAAATAGATTTATTTTTAAGGAATGATATTAAATTGGATAAAACAATTCACCAATATTTAAGAAACACTGAGTTTGAAATAAAAATTTTCACATACAAGATATAATATATTGTCGCTTGTGCCGTGCGTGCAAATTCACGGAGAGAATTAGACAGAGTATAACGTACGGCTTAATGGTAGTAAGCAATCGACGGTGAAAAAAAAAACACTCAAAAAATTTGCTGTCTGACACACACAGCCACCGCTTGCATGTAGAAAATAAAGGTAAACCTAAAAAAAAGCAATTAATTAATAATTGACGACTTATTTGTTTTGTTTCATTCGTTTTACTATTTCTTTTGTTTTAACGTTATTTTCTTATGTTCCCGTTTTGTTATTTAACCTTGTAATAAAATAGGAATTTAAAAATGATAAAGTGTTTTGTTTAAATGGAATATAAATTTTTAAATTCATTAACAAAATTTACGGGTATTACCAGTTTTTGGTAATGCTGCATTGCCGAAAAACTGGTAATGCTATAAGGTGACCCTTAATGGAAACCCTATCCTAAATAAAAATATTTTTTGTACTTTATAGGTGCTGCTGGACTGTTGATCTCCAGCAATAGAATCTTGACGAAAGCTTTACTGGACAACGAAAAAGTGAACACAATAATTTTTTTCGGAATGTCCATAGGAATTGTGCTGCTGTGTTTTATCATTCATTTTGTGGTGCAACGCACAGAGTTTGTTGCTTTTTACATGAATATGTGTTCAGTAGCTCAAGAAACAGATGATCAACGTCGAATAACTCTTGAACCTACTGAAGATCTTGGTCTGGTTAGTAAACTATTTGAATCTTTCATATCATCAATATTTTCAAAGTTCGAAACACTAATCTAATCTCTTATGAAGTAATTTTGTGATGAAAAACGATGCTAGCACTCTTAAGAGTGCTAGCGTTTGTGCTAGCGTAGTGCATACGTTTTTGGATAAACCTTGAGTGTCATTGAGTTTCTTGTATCATAAAAACATTGTTAGGTCCATAAAGCTGGGGCCCGTTTTTCAAAACTACAAGGCTTGTTAGTAACAAGTTTGTAAAATATCTACTTATTAGCGTTTCATAAAAGTACAAGTGTACACTTGTAATTACAAATGAATTTTTTTTACAAGTTTAGAAGTGAATTACTTGTAAACCACAAAAGATCACTTGTAGCTAACAAGTTTCGTTGACAAACTTGTTACTGACACTTGTTACTAACCAAAGATTTTCTACCTTATAACTCAAAAGGTAGGTATACCTAAATAACCTAAAAAAATAATCTTATAAGATTATTTTACGATTATTTTTAAGATTATTTAGAAGTAAGTTCTAATCTCGTATTTCTTTTAAAACAAGACAGCTTGTTTCCTAATGCAACACTTCAGACATTTTTTACACTATTGAATGACACAAAGAAAAGAAATGACTATTTTATAGAATATGTTCTTAGAACTTGTTACTAACAAGTTTTGCTAACTACACTTGTTACAGACAAGTCTAATTTTACTTGTTCCCAACAACTTGTAATCTACAATTGTAAACTACAATTGTTACTCATAAGCATGTGTTAAGGCATGTGCCAACTGTACCATGCACAAGAAACCATCGAGGTTTAGAGGCCCCCGCCTGCCCTGGCAAATAAATAACTTGTCATATTTATGTATTTTGTGATAATAATATATTTCAATACTTTTTTTTTGTAAAATTTATCCCAAACTAAACTAGAAAATTCCTAATCGAAACCCTGTCTGTTCATTTATTTTACCCGATACGCACCACTACTTCTAAGGGTCCCAGGTTCTACTTGGCACAGGGGCCCCAAAAATGTTAATCCGGGCCTGGTTACTCACAAGACTTGTAGTTTTGTGAAACTGGCCAAGATGGTTTGCATTTTTAATTTATGCATGCTTACTACTGAAAAGAAATGATAGATTTGTGCACATGCTTGCATATCAAACTAATGGACACTTTATCAACAGGTTGATATTCTAGATGCTGTTGAATCGAGGAACAATTACGGAGTACTGAAACTTCAGAGCCCAACGGATGTACCAGATTCGGCATTTCAGGTATAAAGTAGGGCAACTGATTCCTGATTGAAATGTTAAACATGACAATTGAAAATTGACGAGTGTGGGACATTTGCCTTAAAGACACTTGCCCTAAAGCCGTTCATTCTAAAGAGATATTTGCCATAAAACCATTTTCCCTAAAGGAACATTTACCTTAAAATCATTTCCTCTAAAGGGACATTTGCCCTTAAACTACTTGCCCTAAAAGGACATTTTCCCGAATTAGTAGTGTCAATTTACAGCATTTGGCATTTTTTTGAGTGCCTGCGGCATGCAGACCCTATTTAATACTCCACATAGAGACGCTAAACTGTATGAAAAGAGAACAAAAAAGTGGTTTTAGGGCAAATGTCCTTTTAGGGCAAGTTGTTTTACGACAAATGTCCCTTTAGGGCAAATGGTTTTCGGGCAAATGGTTTTAGGGCAAATGAATTTAGGGCAAGTTGTTTTAGGACAAATATTCCTTTAGGGCAAATGGTTTTAGGGCAAATGGTTTTAGGGCAAATGAGTTTAGGGCAAATGATGATTTTAGGGCAAGTCTCAGTAGGGCACTTCATACATATGTATGTAAACACTTGCAATTCATTTACCTCGATCAGATTTAAATGGGTTTAAACTATTTTTGACTTCATCTTTTTTGTATTCTATTAGTCCAGTGAAAACATTGATCACAGTGTGACTGATGCATCCAATTACAAATATATGATGGATACGGCAGGAAACGATGTTCTGCAAGCATCAACAAAAGGGAATGTGGGTCCAACCTACAAAGTACAAGACGTGGTGGTGCGTATGCGTGGTACTTATACATCTGCATACACAGGGAGTGTTCGAGTGTGGAGTGGAATTAGAAGTAAGTTTAGTGTTTTTCTTCGTCAAATGTTAACTACAGTATCTATAATTCTTATACTAACTTCTATGTACACCGTGAGTCAGTGAATCTGGCACCCTTTTTAAAAATGTAATAACTCGGTCAAAAATCATCTTATAATTATGAAATTTGGCACAATTGTAGATGAAATGTTAACTAACATTTTGCCTATTTCAATTTGTGTTCAAAATGTCCACCACCAGCTGCAACACACACGTTTAGTCGGATCCGCCACTTTTGCACTGCAGCGTTTATGATGCTTTGGTCTAGCTCACTCCAAGCCTGCGCTATCCGATTTTTCAGCTCATCAACGCTGTTTATTTTGCTTCGGTAAACCTTTTCTTGCATGACGTCCCAAATGCCATAGTCCACGGGGTTGAGGTCGGGACTATAGGGTGGCCACAAAGTCGGTTCGATGAATTCGGGTGTTTCCTGGGTGAGAAACGCAACTGTATCTTTGGCAGTGTGAGCAGGTGCTCCATCCTGCTGGAAAATGAAAAATTCTGACATTTCCTTCATGTCAGGAAGGAGACAGTTTTTCAGAATTTCGTTGCGGTAGTATTCGCCATTAATTTTGACTCCCGGTTCAACAAAATCAATTCCTGTGGCACCCAACAATGACACTCCCACCGACACCATTACTGATTTGCTGAACTTTGGTTTCATTCACAGCAATCATTCAGCGGGTATGTCATTCTTTCTAGCGTAAACACGATCGTTATGCTTATTGGTAGGTCAAGCAACAGTGAAAACGTTTGCATCTGTGAAAAATATGCAGCTCACTTTGTGTTCTGGGAAACGACGTAAAAGTTGTTTGCAACGTGAAAGATGTGTCATGTGTCATAATGTGTGCTGTTTTGAGGTCTATGATGTCATAGTACATGTACATTATAAGTGGTAGTACATTCTAACTGGTGATAGGCCTACATAAAATAAACCACAATCTAATGGCCTGTTTATATGACATCTTTATTGGAATCTATTTTTAACCTTTACGTGCTTGTAAAGATTCTAATAGGCATTATCTATATGTTTTTTTAGCTTTATGCCTGTGCATGAAAAAAAGGCTAAAAAAATCACTGTTTTTTGCCCACTTTTATTTTTAGGAGGAATTCTGGCTCGGTGGCATGTTGCAAAGACAGTCTGGCCATACATGTTATCCATTGCCTTGGCGTACTTTGTAACACTATGTCTATTTCCGGGCATTGAATCGGAAGTTGTCAGTTGTGAGCTGAAGAGCTGGATGCCCGTTTTACTCATGGCTATTTTCAATTTCTTTGATTTCATTGGCAAAGTAAGTTTTTTTCTCAATATTATCCCATGACATAGTCTGCTAAGGGCTGACTGTCTCTCTCACTCTTTTTCTTTCCCTTCTTCCCTTTGTGCTCAAATGTTCTGGGAAACTATTGTAACACCCTGTATTTCCCCCCCTCTTATTACCATAGCCTTGGGGTCCCTCATACCCCAAGTGCCGCATTTCAGCTCCTTTCATTACCATCTACTGTAAGACCCCGCAGTATAAGTCACATTATGTTACTTCAAAAAATCTCCACCAAGAGTGCTAGCATCGTTTTTCTATTGAGCTCATAGACCTAATGTTAAAGAAAAAATGTTAATTTTTAAAGTACACAGTCGTTTCGGCAATATGTTTATTTTAATATTTAAAGTTGTCCAATATTAAGTTTTCAAAGTGCAATGTGCACCTTAAATATATGCTGATTGAGTGATATAATGACAAAAAATTGGTAAGTGAGGTTATATTAAAAAAAAAACTGTTTAAAAATCGCGAATTTATAACTCATGTTAAACTCCATTGAGCAAGCACTCTTAAGCAAAAAACATCCTTTAAAATGTTCGTAAAAATACCTAAAATAATTTTAAAACCACAATTAAACCACAGTGAAGCCAACACATTGGCACCACATGCTGATTTTTTTTCTGGTTTCTTAAAATTATTTTTACGAAGGTTTTTCGAAGTAATTTTGTGATGTAGCCCTCTTAATGTGACTTCGCGAATATTTAGAAAAAAAATTGTTTGTGATTTCTCGTACGTAATAAAATTACAGGGTGTCCAGAAAGTCTTTACCTTATTACGAGAATCCACTGAACACAAACTATGCAAAGTACAAGAAAACGGTTTTCACCTATTTGATGTAAAAAAAGAAATTATTATGCTAAAACCAATACGAGTATATGAAAACAATCTTCGACACAACATATGTACCAACTTAAAGTTTCTAACTGATCTGTGAGCTTTTGTAATGACAACCTTTGAATATTTACCAATCATTGTGATGTTTTCTATAACTCGTCTCTTCTCTTGATCGGGCGGTGACCGCACGGAGAAGATTCGAGCTATAGAAGTGGTCGGATGGTGACAGATTGTGATCATCCTTCTGTATAGGGGTGTAATCTGTGCAAAAGGATGGTGACCATCACTTCTGACCGCCATTGATGTACATCTTCCTCGATGGTTGGAAGATGTTGTTGCTCCTTCGGGATTCATACGTCTCCTTGCCTTGTGGTGTCTCCGGCTTGTCTAGAGAAGGATTAGTTTCGGAACAAATAGACAACGCCGTTTCTCATTGTAAACACTTTATTCATTCTTGTATGGAAACATAAAGAGTACAAGAATGAACGTTATTGTTAAAGATGCGTCCACAGGCCCATAATGTGATACGGATATAAAATCTAATGTAGCACAAAAGTTAAGCAAGTGAACCAAGAACAAAGAGAAGCGTGGTCTTTTTATACATTGGACCTGTGTACACATACGAGGTGTAACCAGGTCCAAGTGACCATGGTCCTAAAAGTATCAATCCGCCAATTAAGTATGAGTCAGAAAGAGGGGGAGGGACAAGCATGAGTTGTTTACCCCCAGGCTATGGTTTTGGCGGGATCATGAGTTACTGGGTGTCACATAACTGACAACACATGAGAAAAGTCCCGGAAAAAATCACAAAAAGACCCACTAGTCTAGACCCACTAGTCCGGACCCACGCTTAAGGTGCAACCTGAAATTTGTATGCAATGTATGTTATTTTCTGAAAAACAAGAGATGACCAATAAGTTAAATGACTTTCCCATTGTGTCTATTTTGAGTAGCTATTTCAAATTCACAAATCAGTGAGGTTTTTTTTTACCCGATATGCAGGTTGGGGGTCACTACAGATAACAAGGCTCACAAGAGCTACTAGGGGGAGAACAGCTACTTGGGTCACTACAGCTACCAAAAAATATAACCCTTTCTCCCTAATCTAACCGAACCTTACCTAATGAAACCTAACCGAACCTTACCTAATGAAACCTAACCGAACCTTACCGAACCTAATGAAACCTTACCTAACGAAACCGAACCGAATCCAACCTAAAAAGGCCTATATTTTTTGGTAGCTGCGGTGACCCTTGGTAGCTGTAGTGACCCTTTTGATGAAAAAAGGTCTACATATTTTTTTGGTAGCTGTAGTGACCCTGGTAGCTGTAATTACCCAGGTAGCTGTAGTGAGCCAGTCCCGATATATAATCTTTTAATGAATTGTTAACAATGTAATGCAATTGTAAGTTTTCAAAATAATAAATAACACCGTCTTGCGTTTTTTTTTTATAGATTTTGGCCTCAATTCCTTATGAATTCAGTAGAACACAACTGATGTTGTTTTCACTTTCTCGAATCATTCTCGTCCCTATGATGGTTTTGTGTGCAGCTCCTCGAGCAAACCCCCTCATCCCAGGTGAATATTGGCCCATGGTGTTTTCTTTACTTCTGGGAATCACTAATGGTGTATTTGGAAGTGTGCCCATGATTGTGGCACCAACTAAAGTACCAGATGAACACAGAGAATTGACAGGTAAAATGCAGTTCTTTTAAGTGTAAATTTTCAACACACTTTTCAAAAAATAAAATCTCCTTCTTCAATTCAATCACAGGAAACATCATGACATTATCCTACAGTTTAGGATTGACTACAGGGTCGGGAGTAGCATATCTATTGGATGAATTTCTAGGACCTCCACTATTGCATCCGTGCAGCCAGTCTCCTCTTATAACAATTCCGATACCCATTAACTCAACATATTTTGAGAATCTCACACTTTATCAACTGTGAGAGTTGTTCAGAGATAGGCCCTATATTTTGGGTGTCCTTATATGATTGATCGAGCCAATAACAAAAATTAACAGACGATGTTAGCATACATATTTTTAAGTTTAATTTTTGTCAATAAAAAGTTTATTTTGAAAGACATCAACATAAAAATATACTCCTATGTGATTAAGATATACCCTTCTAGTTTCTAAAACACTTTCCCAGTTTCTTTTAATTTTGCTCCTGAAGATCAGTATCACAAACATCTAAATTGATGTAACAATTTAAGATGGTTTAAGATATTTTAAATGTTGGATTTTATGGTTTTTATATCTGTACAGTAAAGGTAAACTATTTTCAGTCTATTTTTTGTCAATTTTTAGATGTGTCCATCACTGGCTTTGTGTAATGTTTGTATCTGTCTAGAGTGTAACGACCCGTACCGGTCGCACAATGATTTTTGATACTACCAGATTCCTTTAGGCCCAGGGGAACCGTATTATGGGATGTCCGACGGTGACGAACGGCTGCAGGATGGAATGAAGAACGGCAGAGTCATCGCCATCGAAAGACAGCAGGAGGAAGCATCAAAATACCAGCGATCCCACGCGAATGCAGGGAACCGGTCCAAACCATCCTGGGGATTTTGTATGGCGTGTGGTGGAGCTGCACGACCCACAAACTCAAAAAATCCCACCGAACTAACGCGTACTGACAAAAGATGAGTTGACCGGAGCAAAGAATTCGGCCACTATGCCTTCCAGGGTCCAACACTCTGCCAGAAAACTACCTGTGTGTAGCCTTATATATGCACACGTAGGGTGTCATCGCTCCTCTGTGATTCCACCTGGTGGAGCACCTAAAACACCTTTCATCTTGGTTATTACTCTATAGCTAAGATAGAGGCCTGGAATGGACACAACATGGCGGCTCTCTATTGCTTACCAAGCAATGGAGCAGATGCCACTGGGATTTCGTCTGCACCTACCATTTTGGTGATAGGTACAAAACCAGGTCGTCACAAGAGATAGAATGTTACAAATTCAACTGGCCTCAATTACGAGTGTGGTATAGTCTGTACAGAGGTAAATGGTTGTAAGTCATAATGTAAACCATTTTACAGATATTACTTTGTTTTTATCTCCTGAAAAGTTGCTAATTTGGTCTATAGTTTACCTCTCGTGTACAGATATAAAAATCATACACTCCACAAATAAAATATCTTAAACGATCTTACATATAAATTGTTACATCACTTTAGATGTTTGTGAACGAACAAGGATCTATAGCATAATAGCATTCCATGAGTTTCGTTCTTTGCATTTTTAAAATCCCTTTATGCTTTTGGACTGAATGGTCCTTCTGCAACAGGCCATCTAGGCTGCTTGCAGAGTAATTAATCAAATTAAAAAAATTCCTTGTCTCTACAACTTATTTTGTCATGACAAATACACACTTATATAAGAGTATGGAAAATGTAAATTTACATCTAGACTCTGCAAAACCATATCAATGTTACGAGCTATCGTACTTTTGAAACGTGTTGAAATTTGCATTATTTGTGCACACATTATTTTTTTTAATTGGTCTTTATTACCTTTTTTTTTTCATGAAACCATAACCCCCAGAATTGTTTTGTTAAAAAAATTATCAATAATTACTCAACGATTACAAAAATAATTTTTAAAATAAAAAAATAAGGCATTAAAATCATAAACAACTTAAAAATGAAGTGACTTTTCATCAGGGACGTCATTTCAGTTTTTTTCAGGGGGGGGCAAAACCTGACCACCTTGTTAATTTTAGTATAAAGGTTATTAGTATATTATAGTATATAGTAAGTATATCAATATATAGTATATCAAGGTTTCAATGGATTTATTTATATTTGGAAGAACTTAAAAATAAAAATATATACAAACTCTAGTTCTGACAAATGTACATACTTACAGAAATAAAATGATTAGCTAAAACAAAGGATATCGTCTTTGTTTTAAATGACCAAAGTCATCAATAACTTCATCGATGTTCACATTTTTTGTATCTTCTTGGAGGCACGCAATTACCAGAAGATCACTGAGTCGTTGATCTCCACATTTGTTTCTGAGGTATGTTTTCACTCTTTTCATGCAACTAAAAAATCGTTCATTTTCTACTGATGTCACTGGTAATGTCAGGACAAGGTCAATTAGTTTCAAAAGCTCACTAAAACCATGTGGAAGACGACTCAAGGACATTCGAACTTCGTGAATAGTCAACAATGTTACATTTTTCTCAAGTGATTGGATAAAAGACTTTGCCGTATGCAGTTCTGTATGAAGCATCATTATATCTATACCACTAGTGGGATATAGTAACACAAGTTCACTGACTGTATCCGGGCATAAAAAGTTTGTTGCACTAGGGTTCAATGCAGAAACACTTTTTAAAACACTACAGTTAACTGTAAATCGTGCATCAAGTTCAAAAATAAACTTGTCTATACATGCAAAAAGGATTCCAGTACGCATTGAATCATCAATACTTTGAGTCGTTTCTGAAACCTTCTTGCCAGTTACTGACAGCACAAAATAATCTGATAATTTTTTTGAGATCACCTGAGCTCTTTTTGGCCTATTAATGTAGTCGTCATTATTCAGTGGGATTCCAATTTGAACTCCAATTGCATCGGCTTCTTTCACAATACCATCCCAACTGGCATTATTTCGAAATGCCATCAGATCTTTTTTGGTGGAATCTAGCAACACTTCAGTGGATAAGTAATTGACCGACGAGTTTTGTAATTCTTGCGACAATGAATTGACTACTCCAAGCAACTTTTCTGCCACAAGCAAACAACGAAGAAATGGTATTGAATGAATTCTTTTTCGCAGCCCTTGAGCTTCTGCTGTTGCTAACCTGTCAGCATTCTGTAAAGCAATGGCTTCCAACACATTAACAATGGTTTCAATTCTGAGCTTTATTTTGCGAATGGACTTATACCAATAAGACCATCGAGTTTCAACCAATCTTTCGAGTTCCAAGACTTCCATATTATCCTCAATTTGTGCTTGCACAAATAGTTCATGTCGTGGACCACTAACTGACAAGAACACATAGACTGATTGTATGATGGAAAACATGTCCATGATCTCGGGTATATTTTTAATTGTGTTGACTAAAACTAGGTTCAAACGATGGGCATGGCAGTGTATGTAAATGACATGTGGAGCAATTTCTTTAATTCGTGCCTGAACACCTCGAAGGCTGCCACTCATGACTGCAGCACCATCATAGCATTGTGCAACACATTTATCCCACGATAATCTGTTTTCCAAAACTGCACTGTTTATAGCAGTTGCCAGTGACTGAGCATCTACCTTTTGCATATGAAAAGTACCTAGAGGTTTTTCCCAAACTGAACCATTGGGTGACGTGGATCTGATGACAAAGCTCAGTTGTTCTTTGCGAGAAATATCTTTTGATTCATCAACCATCAGTGCCCAATATGGTCCAAGTGAATCAATGATGGTCTTTCTAAGACTGTTTGCCAAGCAGTGTAAAATATCATTCTGATACTCGGCTGATGTGTAGTGTCCATATCTTGTTCGAAGTCTTTCTCTTAGTTGAGGAGAAAGCTCACTCATCATTTCGAGCAATTCAACATAATTTCCTTTGTTTGATGATTCTTTTGATTCATCATCACCACGAAAAGCCAAACCTTGACGAGCTAGATATGAAGTCGCTGAAATTAGAAACTTAAGATGATTCCTATTTTCCAGAACATCTGATTTTCTTTGAACATTTATCAAATTTGCTACAGATTCAGCCTTTCCAATTGATACATTCTTTGCATCTATCCACATCACTGTGCCATCTTTGTGCTTGCCACTTGACTCATGCTGTGCCAGCAAGTTTTTCATATCTTTCCATTTTCTAAATCCCTTGTCGACAAACGTAATGTTCCCAAAAGTTTCACCAGGGCGGACAATATTGGAAGTAAAATGGCGACAACTGAAACAAAAGACAGCATCCTGACTAATGGAGTATTCAATCCACGGAAACTGTTTGAAATATCCGCAGTTGAAACGGCGCTTAGATGTTTGAGGATATTCTTTTAGTATTGGTTGAACCGGGATGTCATGATCGAAATGTGAAATATCTGCAATCAACACTTCGTTTTCTGGCAAAGTTGGTGGTTGAGGTAGATCTAATGAGGCTCCACTTGTAGAAGCTATAACATAATGATCAACAGATTGATCAGATTCAATGATTTGTTTTTTAATTGCAACTGACTCCAGTTCTGGTGCACTTTTTCTCTTCAAGAAGTTAAACATTGACAATTGTGCTCCTTTCTTTGACATTATGATTCTGAAACAAATAAATACAAACCATAAACACACCGCATGACAAATCTATTTAGCCATTTTTAGGACATGCTTCAATTTTTGGTTAGTTTATATGACTTAATAACTTTTATGGAATGGGACAGAATGGGACTAAACAAAAATAGACGAGATAGGTGAAACTGATGGGACCCATGAGACCTGCAGGACATTAGTGTAGCAGGGGTGGGTGTGGATAAAACACCAATTGAAACTTGAAGTGTAAAAGAAACATCATGATTTATATTTTAACTAATTTAATTAAATAAATGCAGCCTATAGATCTAATTGAAGTTATTTTAAGATTTAGTAAATCTAACAAAAATTAAAAAAAACATACTAGACATAAGACTGAAATTAGATCTTATTCTTTAGGAAATCTCATCCCATCTTCAGTGCCGCAACAAGGAATTTTGTGCCCGGAGACTACATTACTGTGAACGCCCCTTACCACCCTGCAGACTACTCACACAAATTTGAGTAGCTTGTATTAGTGTGAATAAATGTGAATTTTTAGGCTTTTGATAGTGATGAAAAACTATACAGTATTCTCTTTAGTAGGTATTGCTTATAGCACAGCCTACAACTTTTTTAAAATTTTGCAAATTGCACGACGGGTTTACTAGTGTAATTTGTACAATACATGAAAACTACTAAATTAAATTAATATGCAATTAGCAAAATAGTCGCAAAAAAGTCGACTTTCAAAATTTGTCTTTTTTTTAATTTTAATTTCTAAATGTTTGGCACCAATGTTTGTTGGCGCCCGGAGATTAACTTTCGCCCATCCTCCTTGTTGTTGCGCCACTGCCCATCATGTTTCATCCAGTGCCATTGGACCAGTGGGGTGGGACGGGAATGGACTAAACAGAATAGATGAAGCAGGTGGGACCAGTGAATGAAATGGTTTAGGATGGTATGAAACCCTACTGGGATGAGAAGGGACCAAAACGTGTTGCTACTTTCGGTGTCTCGTGTGGATAATATGTTAGATTCAGAACTATATGCAGTTCTTTGAAATGATTTCATGGTTTGAAAAGGATCATAAAAAAGATGTATATATTATACGTGTATATAGTATATATAGCATAGGTCTATATAACTTTCAAAAAAAAATTTTTATTGAGAAAAATTAACTTTTGTTACTTTTGTATAGTCATGCAATTCATAAACATTTGTGAATTGCTTGACTATACGATATTTTTTTAACTTTTGTCAATATAGAAATTTTATTTTGAAAGTTATATACGCTATATATGAGGTCTATACACGTAGGAAAGATGTTTATTCTTGTGCATTAATAAACGAGCATATGTTTTCCAATTGAATGCTTGTAATTGTATTGTACTGTATATATTAATATAATCGATACAATACAATTACATCGTACGCTTATATAGCATGTAGCATAGGCCTATATAACTTTAATGTCTTTCAAAATAAAATTTTTGTATTGAGAAAAATTAACTTTTACTTTTGTAATGTACACTGTGAACGGGAAAAAACTTTTTAATGTGTTCATTTTTCTATCTATTATAGTAATTTATAGAGGTTCGTTTTTTTTTCGTTCACAGTGTATAGTCATACAATTCACAAACATTTGTGAATTGCTTGACTATACGATCTTTTGTCAATATAGAAATTTTATTTTGAAAGTTATATACTCTGTATATAAGGTCAATATGCACATTAATGAACGAGCGTATCTTTTTCAATTGAATGCTTGTAATTGTATTGTATATATTAATATAATCTATACAATACAATTACATCGTACGCTTATATATAACTTTCGAAATAAAATTTATTTTTGTATCATATATTTTGGAATTATAAACTAGAAACTAAATCTATTAATTTATTATAAAGTATAGATTTACTTACATTTGTAACTGTGAATGCAGGCACTTGAGACACTTGAGAAAATACACTTGAATAACACTTGAAAGAAAACACTTGTAGAAAAAGCTACATGTAAGGTGATGTGGTGAGCACAAATGTGAAATGAGTTTAAAATTACGCGGTCACTTTTGTGAACTTATTATATATAGATGGCTTAAACTGTACCTGTATGTCTTAAAAAACATCATATACAAAGGCCCTTTTTTCCCCCTGGCTAAAGAAGCGGTCACTTTTGATGTTAACTGTATCTGGAGTAAACATTTTAAACCAATTTTACAAACTAATTTTAGAATTTTCCAAAAATAAGAACAGTTTATACTGTTCTTTTTACAAGTCAATCTGTAGATAGGGCAACCTGTATCAATTAGGCCACTTAGCCAGGTAAATATATAGGGCATTAACTTCTGTTTGATTCTAACATAATTGTTAGTTTAGGACCTTAGGACAAAAAAAATAAATTGTGAACAGCAATCAAATATACACAATATATAAATAAATTTTAATTGACAATTTCTCTAAAACATAAATATAATTATATAAAAAATGTTTTGGTGTCACTAAAAATGGTCTAAAAATATATTCTGGAAGTTACACTTTAGTTTACACTCCCTGACATTCTTTCTTCCCCTTTTATGATCCAACAGCAGGATGCACTGCTCTGAGCATGTTAGTCAATTTATTTTACAAAGCAGGTGGCTACATGTAAATATATTTTCCACCAATTATACAACTCACCCAGTTCACAATTTTTGTTGACCTTAAAACTTAAGTTAAAGACCTTTTTGTAGAGATATTGAATATTCACTATATCATAATTTTATTCCAAATTTATAAAAAAAATATTTGATAGTTGATAGATATTTTTTTTATTTCTTTGTTAAAGTTCATGTTTTTAACAATAGGCTTAAATGGACTGACATGCATATAAAAGTTGTTTTTTCAGGGGGGGGCAAATGCCCCCCCCTGCCCCCCCCAAATGACGTCCCTGCTTTTCATGAGTCACCAAACAACAGTATTTTAAATTTCAAAAAAACGAAAATCTACTACTCTACTCAGTTGCCAATGTTGCCATCTTACATTTCCATATATCCTAATTTAAATACATGTATTCCCTATACATATTAAACTCAACACAACCTTCCAATCAGCTCGTTTACCACGTGCCAGGTGTGATAATTCAAATATCAAAACCATAGTACTTTGATATGAATAGGAAATAAAAGTATTTGAAGTAGTGATGTGCAGCAGTAGTCAAAAATAAACTATCGATAGTATTTTATTGAAAATAATGAAAAGATTTAAATCATCATACCAAATGATGCCACATTGTCACATTCACAACCTCCCTTAGTAGTCCATAGCATACTCAATACTCACCAATGTCACCATGCACTGCAGTTTAAGAGTGCAGACAATAAAAAAGGTGCAGATGATGGCGCCATCTAACATCCAGAATTCAAGATACATTAATATATGTGATTGTGAGGCGACAACATCAGTATATGAGTAGATAGGTAGATTTTTTTTATTGCCAATGTCTGTTGTTTGGTGGCGCATCCATCTGATTAAAGTTTATGTATACAAAGTTAATTGATTTTTAAATTTTTAATTTATATTAATTTTAAAAATCGTTTTGGTAATCGCCGACGTTGACATTATTTTGATAAGAAATTTCTGGAGGTAATGGTCTCTTTAAGTTCATGATGCCTGGAAGCTGTTCTACCTTTCTCAGACATCCTGTAATACAATTGAAATTATCACAAGATTATTTATTATTATATAATCAAAATTGTTATTAATTAATATCTAAGATGTAATTGTTATTTTTATCTATTGTTGAGTTGTATACTCTTGTTTTGGGAACAGAAAAAAAAATCACATTCTTCCCTTAGTGATAATAGAATTCATTGTATTTAATTAGTTGCGTTTTCATTAATTAATGTCAATAGTTATTGTCTATGGCGTTAAATAATTTTATTTTTCTAAAAATGAGCGGGTTATTTACAGTAAGTGTTTATGTTACGTTTTTTTTTTCTCTCTTTATGATTGGCACAAACTGTATTTTGGGGTTGACACTTAGGACTGGGGATATGAATATTGGGAATGGTGGTAATATGGGAATATGGGAATATATTGTTGCGCCCCCCCCCGCCACTTAAACCTTTGCGCCCTTAAACATTCCTAACCACATGGCCCTCTTACTGGGTGGGGGTGCTATTTTGATGAACGGCAGAACAGGTCTGAACAACAGTAGGAACGGGGCGACTGAATAAGCGCCAAATTGAACAAACGCCAAACTGAATAAGCGCCAAATGGAACAAACGCCAAACTGAATAACCGCCAAATTTTTGGCTTTTATTCAGTTTGGCGTTTCTTCCATTTGGCGCTTATTCAGTTTGGCGTTTGTTCCATTTGGCGCTTATTCAGTTTGGCGTTTGTTCCATTTGGCGTTTATTCAGGTTTTTTGTAAATTCTGATGGTCCAAATATTGTGAGCTTTTATAGACGTCAGACTGTGCAGATTTACAAACAGAACATCCTAACCTAACCAATCCTAACCAAACCTAACCTAAAATAACCTAACCAAACCTAACCTAAAATAACCTAACCTAACCAAACCTAACCTAACCTAACCTAACAATGTCTTTATCACATTTTGGCGGTTATTCAGTTTGGCGCTTGTTCAGTTTGGCGCTTGTTCAGTTTGGCGTTTGTTCCATTTGATGCTTATTCAGTTTGGCGTTTGTTCCATTTGGCTTTTATTCAGTTTGGCGTTTGTTCCATTTGGCGTTTATTCCGTTTGGCGTTAGTTCAGATTGGCGTTTGTTCAATTTGGCGCTTGATCAGCGCCACCGTAGGAACAGTTGGAAGGTTAGGAAAGGTTATGAAATGAAGCTTGTTGCAGGGGGCCTGGGGGCACAGCCCCCCGGTTTTTAAAGAATTATTAAAACAAATTTGTCCATTGTTCCTCCCGTTCCTCCCGTTAAGAGCCTAGATACAGCGTTTAGTTCAAATTTTCTCCGAATGTAGGCGCTGTGATCGTTTTTGATTGAAAACGGTTTTTAACGTTTTTTTTCCAGGTTTCAAGTCACACAATAATTAATAGAAACCTAATTTCGCGTGTTAATTAGCTTACAAAAATGAAACATCGTGAAGCCAATAGATTAATACACGTACTAATTTTTATCTTGATTGTTCCAAGTCTCTTTTAATGGGAGTTCTTCACATGTTTGGGTGACGGTTTTTTCGTCCTATGGAACTTAACATGGAGTTAAAAAAAAACGTAAGACTTTGAACCTTGTTTAAAAACAGAAGGACCTTTCAGAATTTCGAAAAAAAGAAACATAGTGAAGCCAATGAAAGTACGTGCTCATTGTTTTGTTATTGTTCTAAATAGTTTTTAACGAGAGTTTATCAAATGTTTGTGGGACGCTTTTTGATCCAATAGGATTTAACATGGGGTTAAAAAACGAACGATTGTGAACATTGTTTATAAATAAAAGGACCTTTTCAAAAATTATATAAATCGAGCACATAAAGAGCAATACTTTTTTTTGGCATTTTGCGCTTTACTGAATTTTAATTGAGCGATTTTGAGGCGATTTCTTACAGTTTTAGTAACACCATATAATCACACTCATTTGTCTCGTTGTCGTCTGCTCAAACAAACAAGATGGACGTGTGTCTAGGCTCTTAATCAAATTAGGAAACAGTCGAACAATGGACTATTTTGATTTAATAATTCTTTAAAAACTGAAGGCTGCGCCCCCCACCAAAATGGAACAAGCTTAATTTAACTAAACCTAACCTTCCGACTATTCCTACTATTTTCCCGACTATTCCTACCGTTGTTCCGACTGTTCCGCCGTGCCCATTGATCTGGTGCAAGTATGTAGTTTTTAAAAGTAAATATTAAATGAAAATCGATTTATTTTCGAAATTAACTGAATAAATTAAGGAAGCAATTCGGAATCACTCGCTTAATTTATTCAATTATTTTTGAAAATACACAACTTTCATTTCGTTTCTTGCGCCCCCAAACCTCTTGCGCCCCCCCCCCCCGCAGTTGCGGGTCTTGCGGTTGCCTAGCTACGCCCCTTAATAGTTGTTTTATACCTAGTACACACATGAATTAAATGAATTCAAATTAAATGTGTTTAGGTGAATTATACGGAATCGAGTTAATGACATGAACACCAAATAAAAATTGAATTTTTTATTAATAATTTTAAATGAAATACTAAATCAATATTTTGTCAATAGTTTCTATATTATATTTAAGTATCAACTCAATATTTTCAGATTATTAACTGAATAAATTGAAATCGACATATTGTTCGTTTGCCCTTCACAGGGCTCTGTAGAACACGTTCATTATTTAAATGCATTTAAATTTAGGTATTAAGAGTATTTAGTGTTTAATGGGATCAAAAGTAAAAATGATTTAGAGCAATTAAAAAAATTAAGACGTACTTACATGTGTTTATTGGCATCACGTGGTCACTCTATTCATGTTAGAAAGGTCCTTTTATTTTTAAATAATATTTAAAATCGTACGATATTTCCTTTCTTACAAGATTAGCACGTGAAATTATTTTTCTATTAATTATTATGTGACTTCAAACCAGGAGAAAAAAAATATTAAAAATCATTTTTAAATTTAAAAAAATGATCGCAGCGCCTACAATCGGAAAAATTTTGTATTAAACGCTGTATCTAGGCTCTTAAAGTTGCAGAAAACAAATATGCAGTTTGACCTTTGGACGAAATTGGAACAATTGAGGGGTTCAGATGACAGGTAATTAGAATTCGGGGAAAACAGAAGTTGGCTCCGCCCTTTTTATGACGAACGCAACTTCTAATTGGTTGGTTACTAAAGTCACATGTTCCGCCCTTTTCAACGCCGACTCAAACAACAAACCAATTAGGAGTTGCCGGTCATCATAAAAAGGGCGGAGCCAACTTCTGTTTGTCCTGATTTCTAATTGCCTGTGTTCAGATGCAAATGGATGTAAAGTGACAAAAAGTAGCCTACTTTTTGAGAAAATTAGATGCAAAGTTTGTTGTTGCATAGCCTTCTTATATAGGGAAGGCCGACCCATTCGACTCTAAAATGCCAGTGAAAAAATGTTGCGCAATACTTCGAAATTGCCACCAGATGGCGTATGCAGACGTCCAATAATTTAAATTTCCCACCATTATGCTTTAACCAAGATGACATGTTTATTGTGTCTTGTTACTGGATACAAATTTATATTTTTGTGAAAAAATGGTTAATTGTTGTATTACATCTTGTAAATCTTACAAAGGATATATATGGGGTAATGCTAAGGAGTAATGCTGTACAAACAATTAATTACAAAAACCTTGAACCACGTTGGAATTTATATAAATTTAAATGAATAAATGAACCGCTTTTTTTTCTCAAGGTCAACTATATGTTGCACTCCCCCCATCCAAGAACCCCATCATTAAATTGGAGAGAGGAAAAGGTTGAAAGTGTAGAGGGTGGAGAGAAGGAAACGTGGAGGGGGGAAAGGGGGAGGGGGAAACTGAAATTGAAATGAAAGGAGTAAAAAAGGAAACAACGACGCACATGTTTTTTCTCAAGGTTAACTATATGTTGCACTCTCCCCATCCAAGAACCCCATGATATTAAATTGGAGAGGGGGAAAAGGTTGGAAAGTGTAGAGGGGGAGAGAAAGAAACGTGGAGGGGGAAGAAAGGGGGAGAGGGAAACTGAATTTGAAGTGAAAGAAGTAAAAAAAGGAACAAACGACGCGCATGCGCACACCAGAGAAAATGAAAATCTCATTTTCTCTTTCAAATATAAAAAGGGGAGGGGATATTAGTAGCAAAATTAAACTAGAATTTATCACAGGCAATTGTGCCCAGCATTAGAATTTATTTTGCTCCGCCCTTTTATGAATGTCATCAATTTCTAATCTGTTTGTTACTTGGTCTGATGTCATAAAAGAGCGAGGGGGAGAAAGAAATTCTAATGCTGGGCACAATTGCCTGTGAATTTTGCTCCGGTCATTTATGATGGGTTACCCCACTAGTTATTTAATATACACAATAAAATGAAATTGTGAAATAATAAAAATAAAATGAATGAAATGAATTATTTAAAATTTAATGCTTTTTTATAATTGAAAAAAAAAATACAATGCAGTAAAATTTATTTCCAAAAATTCAATTAAAGTCAATACACAAATGAACTCTGAAATGTAATTACTGTACATACATTTAAATAAATAAATTTTAAAATAAATTTTAAATGTTTGTATAGTAATTACATTTCAGAGTTAATTTCTGTATTGACTTTAATTGAATTTCTGTAAATACATTTTACTGCATTGATTTTTTTTAATTATAAAAAAAAACATTAAATTTTAAATAATTCATTTCATTAATTTTATTTTTATTATTTCACAATTTCACAATTAATAGATAATTGTTTGACTTTACAGAATTACAAACAATTGGGGAAAAAAAAATTCTATTTACTAATGTATTGGACTGCTTGTGGCTCCATCTTCAGTGAGTGAAGTGTAAATCGGCCATCTTTTTTCTCTCCACTATCTCAATGGTAAATGCCTTGAATAGGTCGGCCTTATCTATATAAGGAAGCTATGGTTGTTGTTTAAAAAATCGGTCTAGTACCTTTCCTTTTTGTCACTAGATAGCAGCACAGATCAACACAATCACATCTCTTTATCTCCAAAAAGTTTGGTGCTTGATGTATGTTATATGTATCACTGCACTTACCTTTTTTTTAGAATTGTCACTTATACCCCTTTCATCTTATGACTCAATTATGGTCATAGATCAAGTTTATTCAATTAAGGAAAACATATAATCTGTACAGAACATTCAAAATTTAAATTGTCATTAAAATTATTATTTTCTTAATGCCTTCAAAGACGGGAAAGGGGGGGGGCATAAACACAAGCATATATTATAAACAAAGTAGGTGTTTGTTGTAAATTGCATTTCTTTAAATTATACTTCCCTTGTGTAGCAACTTCACTAATACCTTGAGAGTCTACATCGCGAAACTACTTCGAGAAATCTCCACAAAAAGCTATAGCATCGTTTTTCTATTGAGCCCATAGACCCGATGTTAAATTTCGAAATCGCGAATTTCTAACTCTTATGTTAAACTCCACTGAGTACGCGCTTGTAAGCAAAAAATACATTCTTTAAAATGCTTGTAAAAATGGCCTAAAAATAATTTTTAAAAACCACCATTAAACCACAGGCAATTAGAAATCGGGACAAACAGGAGTTGGCTCCGCCCTTTTTATGACGAACGCAAATTCTAATTGGTTGGTTATGTTTTGTAGTCTTCCGGCACATGCTCCGCCCTTTTCAACGTCGAACCACACAACAAACCAATTAGAAGTTGCCGGTCGTCAAAAATGGCGGAGCCAACTTCTGTTTGTCCCGATTTCTAATTACCTGTCAATTAAACCACAGTGAAGCCAACGCATTGGCGCACGTGCTGATTCTTTTGATTTTTTAATAGATGTTTTTTTTCTTATTTTGGCGTATTCATTGAAGTTTAACTAAAGAATAAAAAAAAGTTTACAAAGCCAAATAAACCTTAGACTATTACTTTACTGGGCTGGCAACCAGTGCCGTAAATAATGGGGGCAGGGGGCAGGGGGGCAACTGCCCACCCAAAACACGAATAGGGGGCGTAAAAATGGTTAAAATGGAAAAAAAAAATTTCGAAAAAATTTTTTTCGAAACATTTTTTTTTTTAAATTGCTAAGTAGTTTTCTTTTTCGAAGTTGTTTTGAAAGAAAGCTTAGCGCCATTAATGCTGAACGTTTACACCCCTCACCTAAAAATACAGAGGCTAGAGTCCTGAGGAAGTTTATGGTGTCATAAACACAAACCAAGATCCCTACATGGAAAATAATTAAGACTAGAAAATTCAGTTAACTCTACAAGTTGCCAACTACTGCAAGAATGTAATAAAATACACTTGGTTTTAGTCACTGTTTGTGTGGAACTCATTGTCTTCATTTTTATGCTAGCTAGTAGCTTGGCTTAAACAGCGTGATTGATACAGTATATTATTTGTCAAATAAACTAGGGGGCATAAGTTTTACTTTTGCCCCCCCCCCAGAAATAATAATTATTTATGGCACTGCTGGCAACTCCCTATCTTCTCCATGTTAAAGCATTGAATGCATGTTCTCAGGCAAAAGTGATGCCAGCTCCGTCTGGCGCATTATTTTTACAGAAAATCGGAGTGAAAGTCTGTTTTTTTGTGTGGTTCGACGTTGATTGATGTGACATCAGAGTACATAACCAACCAATTAGAAGTTGCATTCGTCATAAAAAGGGGGGAGCCAACTTCTGTTTGTCCCTCCCGATTTCTAATTGCCAATGTATACATTGGCAATTAGAAATCGGGAGGGACGAACAGAAGTTATTATAATATATAAAAATACACCCTATATAGCTACAAAATGAACTCGTCCAAAACTTGACTTTTACTATCAAGTTCATATACCATAGTCCCGCTAGAGGCGCCACTTGGAAAACAACGATGCAAAACTGTCAAACACAAAATTTCGGGAGTTACCAGTCCAGTAAAGTAATATATTGTCTAAGAATAAACTAAGTTATCAATTAAGACAACATTAGTCATAATACATTATACTTCGATAAGACGCAATAAAAACAAAACAATGATTAGTCATTTTTTAGTCATTTTTTTTTTGCATATCACCATTGGAGAAGCTACAGTACAAAGCTTTGGAGTTAAACCTACTGATGACCCACTAGGCAGTGGTAAAACATGTATAGGTATAGCCTCTCCAATGGTGATATGCAAAAAAATACAACTTACATTACAATTTCAAGCCAATTATGTCTTATTAATGAGTTAGAAATTCGCGATTTCGAAATAATTTTTTTAAATAGAAAATCACCAATTTTTTGTCATGTCACTCGATCAGCATATATTTAAGGTGCACATTGTGCACTTTGAAAACTTAATATTGGCCAACTTTAAATGTTAAAAAATTAACATATTGCGGAGACTGTGTATTTTTAAAAATTAATATTTATTCTTTAACATTGGGTCTATGGGCTCAATAGAAAAACAATGCTAGCCCTCGTTGCAGAGATTTTTCGAATATATATCGAAATAAATATAATCTCATTTCTTTTCCATTTCATTTTAAAAGGGTTCCATTGTAATTAATTTTACTGTAATATATCATTAGTTTTTTTGTGGAAAAGATCTGTTAAGCCTAATGTTATTTTGTTCTTTCATTATTTTGTTCTTTTAGCTTTTGAACAGTTTTTTTTTGACGAGTTTAATGTTTCTGACATTGTGAGAGAGCGAGAGAGAGAGAAAAAAAAAAGAATTATTAGAAACATGTTAGTAAATTTTTCAGAGACAATATAATTAGACCTCGTTTCGGTCCAAGCAACAAGTTTATGAGGCGCAAAAAAAAAACACCAGAAATCTCTGAAATATTCAGTCAAAGGCATTCAAAAAAACATCCAACTGCAATAAACATCGTTGATATTGTCCAAAAATTACAATGTCGTTTAACCCAACTGTACAAATTACGTTTCATGGAACAAAAGCGATCTCAGAAACTGTTCGGTTATTTTTTTATTTGTCAAGCCTGGGACACAAACGCTTAATTCCGCCAAGGAAAAGGAAAATAGGAAAAGGAAAAAGTCATTTCCTTTTTCTGTATCTCTGGTGTTCCCACATAGAAACAGAAATGTAAGAGGAAAGTTGTGCACTCTCTATTGAGCTAGAAAAGAAACAATATATTTATTGCCAAAAATGGATTCCAATTTGCTTTTTTTTATGATGGCACGTGCTTCTTTCTGCTTGGTGGGAATTTGAACAGAATATTTGGAGAACCGAAAAAGTTGAGCTTCTCGTTCAACTCATTTTTAATGAATTGTCCGTTCATTTTTTATGGAAAATATTCTCATTTAAATATACATGTATGTGAGCGTGACCAGCGATTTTGACCTTTAAATCAGTAGCTCGTTTCTTCCTTCGACCATGTGGTAGCCACACCGTCCACACGAGGAAGATTGGAATTACCAAAGTAGGCGGATGGTGATTGATTGTAGACGTCCTCCTGAGTACAGGTGAAATCTCTCAGAAGGATGGTTACCATCCACTTCTGATTGCAGGTGTTCTTCTTCTTCCATCTGAAGATGCGCTCCGTAAGGGATCCGTAGTCTTCTTGCTCTATGGTGTCTCCGACCTGTTCAGAGAAGGGTTAGTTTCCAAACATAAAGATAATGCAGTTTCTCATTATAAACACTTTATTCATCCTTGTTCAGAAACATCAAGAGATACAAAAATGAATGTTCAGAAATGGTGCATCCACGTGCCTATGATGTGATACGGAAAGAATCGACGTAGTACAAAAGTTGAGCAAAAGAGTGGACAAGAAACAAAGAGGAACATGGTCCTTTTATACCTTGGACCTGTGTACACCTACAAGGTGTAACCAGGTCCAAGTGACCATGTTCCTAAAGGTATCACTCCGCCACTTAGGTCTAAATATATTTAGAGAGAGGGACAGAGATGAGTCACGCACCCCCTCCCCCTCAGGCTACATTCTGGAAGGATCATGAGTGTTACATGTATTTGGTTGTGATATTCTGAGTGGAACTCCGCATGTGTGTTCCCAGGCTTTTTCAGGACTTTCACGCAAATTTCTATAAAAGAACCATAGACAAAAATCAAACAATTATTAATATTAATTATCTGTAAAGATATGTGTTTGAAATGAAAATAATCAGTCAGAAGATAAGAGGAAAATGGAGATTTCTTACATTCTGCTCCGCCCCTCCCATAATAACCCCCCTCAACCACCAAGTTATAGGCCCTATAGCTGAAAATTAATTGCACTATATTCAGTGTGGAGCTACTTAAGCACATCTGTAAATCTAATTCCAGTTTAAAAAAAACATTGATAAAATCATAAAGATAATAATAAATTACTAGGAAGTGTCCGGATAATGGACGTTAAAGCGAAAATGTATTGTTAATTCTCAGCGAAGCGTTAAAAGCTAACTTTTTTTCTCCTCCCCCTTTAGAACACTTCTTTGAAAGAATTTACTGCCACTAAAGATGCTCTCTATACATTCTAGAATCTAGGAGGAAACTGCGAGTTTAATCATTTAAAGATCTGGAGATAATTACATAGAAAATATATGAGAAAGAAAAAAAGGAAGAGTGATTTAGAGAAAGAAAGAAAAAATCCCATTCTTTAAATTTAATTTCGTCTTGTCAAGATTAGAAGAGAAAAAAATCATTAGAATATTTATTTCTCTTTGAGATCTTAATTTTCTTCTTCAAGGCTACAATTATGCCACTTTACAGTAAGTTTTCATTGCCAAATAAAACATTTTTTTATAAAAATATCGGTAATTTCAGCCTTTTTTTAACAAAAAGCTCCACGCATTTAGAATAATGTATAAAGAATAAAAGAATTAATTTTAAGTATTTTGTCATCAAAAAAAAAACATTCTAAATGCGAAAATGTAGTTGTTTAGTGGCAAGAAAACATTTAAGAGGCTACATCACAAAAGTACTTCGAAAAATCTCCGCAAAGAGCGCTAGCATCGTTTTTTTATTATTGAGCGAATAGACCCAATATGTTAAAGAAGAAACGTTACTTTTTAAAATATACAGTCGCGGCGATATGTTTATTTTTCATATTTAAATTTGTCCAATATTAAGTTTTCAAAGTGCAATGTGTATTTTAAATATATACAGATCGAGTGATAGACTGACAAAAAAATTGGTAAGTGCGGTTCTATTTTTTAAAAACTATTTCAAAATCGCGAATTTCTAACTCATTGCATACGCCCAGATAAGAAAAAAACATCCATTAAAATGCTCGTAAAATACGTAAAAACAATTTTAAAACACCAGAAAAAAAATCGACACGTGCACCTATGTGTTGGCTTCACTGGGGTTTAATTGTGGTTTTTTAAAATTATTTTTAGGTATTTTTACGAGCATTTTATGGATGTTTTTTGCTTATGAGCGTACTCAATGGAGTTTAACATGAGAGTTAGAAATTCGAAATTTTGAAATAGTTTTTAAAAATATAACCGCACTTACCAATTTTTTTGTCAGGCTATCACTCGATCTGCGTATATTTAAGGTACACATTGCACTTTGAAAACTTAATATCGGACGTGGTTAGTGTACGTGGTTGCTCCCGGGTCATATATTATTGAGTTAATCATGAGATATTGTCGTCATTGTAACTTCTTTGTAATAAATGAACTGTCTAAAAACGTTAGAACAGAAGGACCAAAAATAATCATCAGTCTCTGTAGTTAAATATTTTATTAACATATAGTGGTTGTGTTGTCCTGTGCGAGGATTTTTCACTAAAATGCCTCGTAGCATCATCGAGATATTGGCGAGTAATACATTCAAATTCAATTTTGAAACCTGTCCTAAGTCACAACATCTATTAGCCACATTCAAACATGCAAAAACAACTCCATACAAAGAGCCATGTGGGCAGGTGGTATAATTCAAATATTAAATCCATAGTACTTTGAAATGAATAGAAAATACATGTATTTGAATAGTGAATCTAAATGTAATATGAGGTGACAACATCATAATTCAGTGGCATTAGAACAGTGGTATTTGCAGTGAGCAGGCGCATTAAGCCGTCTATAGTTTCACATAGGAAAGTGATGGCAAATGGAAACAACCGTCCCTCTATGATATTTATCATCTTGTTAGGGGTTTGTGCCTAGTACATTTTCAAAAAAATTTTTCTTTGTATTGGAGGGGGGGGGACTTTTATATAAAAAAACGCCAAATTAATTTTATTTCATTAATTTTAAATTAATTTTTATTAATTTTCGGCGACTTCCTAGGGCTCCTATAGTGAAGTCTCATTGGCAGTTTCCATTGGTGATCAATAGATGGCGCTGTCAACGCAAATCTGCAATCACTTTCCTATATAAAACAAAAGACGGCAATGCGCATGCTAACTGCAAATACCACTGGCCAGTCAGAATTCGTGTAGAGAAGTATACCTTGGAGTATTTTTTTCCATTGCCAATGTCTGTTGTTTAGTGGCGCATCTATCTGATAAAGTTCATTTACATGAAGTCAACTGATTTTTAATTTTTTTAAATTATATTAATGACTTATTTTTAATTTTAAAATTCGTTTCGGCAATCGTTGGGTAAGTCTTAAAAATATTTTGGAAAAAATACTTCTGGAGGTAATTTTTTTTAAGTATACCTCTTTACGAGTGTACATCTGCAAACAGAATAGAAATAAGCAGATATCAATTACAAATATGTAAAGGAACAATATATACATAAAAAAAAGCTTTGTAGACCTAAAACTACCGTGATCACAAACTATTTTTTAAAAACTTTTTTTGGGGTATGTCAGCATCAAACATCTAAGCTGAATTTAGCCAATTACATTATTGGTTTTCTTTAATCATTAAGCCTGTGTGCTCTATAGAGTGTTATCTATCCAAAGAAAAAATGTTGACCAAATGAAACAAGACAGAAAAAAAGGCATAGCTTGTTAAAATAAGGATCAGTATACAAGAAATGTTAGGTGTCCAGTGACCATTGTCCAGACAGCCCATCACTGTCAGTATGTAGCTTACAATGTCCAATATCTAAGATTGACATTTTAGGATTGATTGTCTACAGTGTTACACGTACATACACACACACACACAGACACATGCACTGAAACAAAACACACTCACACAAAATACATTAGCATTAGCAGAGACAGCCAAATGCATTCGCACACCCACACACAATAACACAAAGACACATTTTGGCTAGAAAATACCAGAGCTTTTGAAACTATAGTACTTAGTGCCTCAGAGGAAAACTGTTTTAAAGAGACCATTACGTCAAGAAATTTCTTGTCAAAATATTGTCAAGAATTATTCAACAATTACCAAAACGATTTTTAAAATTTAAAATAAGTCATTAATATAATTTAAAAAATTAAAAATTAGTTGACTTCATGTACAGTAAATGAACTTTATCGGATAGATGCGCCCACAAACAACAGACATTGGCAACAAAACCTCCCCCAAATTATACTCCTCTGCTTGAATTCTGGTGCGTTGTCCCCAGCTCACATTACTTTCATTTCAAAGTACTATGGATTTAATATTTGAATTATTCCACACGGAAGGTTGTATTGAGTTGAATATGAATAGGAAATACCGACCTATATTACATTGAATTTTTTTGGAAATGTGAGGTGACAACCTTTGCCACAAAAATGGGGGGAGACTTTTGTTTTTTGGAAATTTAAAATGGTGTCGTTTGGTGACTCATGAAAAGTCACATCATTTTCAATTTTTTTATGGTTTTAATGACTTATTTTAAATTTTAAAAATCGATTTGGCAATCTTTGGGTAAGTCTTGACAATATTTGAAAACATTTATTTCTGGAGGTAATGGTCTTTTTAAGTCAAAAACCTAAGTTTTTTCTTCATTGAATGGAATAGGACTTAACATGGTATACCACCATCTAGCAGCTGATGTATAACACTGTAGACTTATCACTGTTTACTGCTAATAGATCTTGACAAGATGATTCATAATATATACAAAAATCGTGTTTTTTAAAATGTGACTTAAAGCAGTTTACCTCTGACGCACTGATATATGCACTCCTATATATCAAACATCTCCAATGGAACAACTAGGTTTTCCCAAATGATGTTCTTCAAGATTGAATTAAACAAAAGCTCAATTTATCTTAACTTCGAAAGAGACCATCAACTTCAACAAATATCAACAACTAACATTTTTCTTAGATTAAACTATAAAAAAAACACTTTTATGTTTATTTCTTTCATGGAAAATATTTTAATCCGTTTAATAAAAGTCGTAATAAAATGTTGGTTTGCATTTAATTTCATTATTTTTACATACATTTTCTGAGTAGAGTATAAAGTATAAGAATAAGGAGTACAACAGAAGGCATTGTATGGAATCCTCACTCTGCCACACTCACTCACTCAGTTGTAGCAGAGCGCATGTGCATTGCCATTTTATCGTTTATATAGGAAAGTGATTGCAGATTTGCGTTAGCAACGCCATCTATTGATCACCAATGGAAACTGCGGATGAGACGTTCACTATAGGGGCCCAAGGAAGTCGCCAAAAATTAACAAAAATTTACAAAATTAAATTAAAATTAATAAAATAAATACTATAAAACTATGTCAATATATTGAAATAGTTTTATAGTATTTATTTTATTAATATTGACTTAGGTTTGGTTAGGTTAGGATAGGTATAGTTACAAAACCTAACCTAAATCAATATATTGAGATACTAACTAAATATATTAACTTCGTATCTCAATATTTTGACTTAGTATCTCAATATATTGACTTTTGGTTAGGTAGAGGTTATATTAGTGTAACACCCAGTAACTCCTGTTCCCGCCAAAACCATAGCCTGGGGGGTAAACAACTCCTACCTGTCCCTCCCTCCTCTCAGACTCACACTTCTGATGCACATCGAAGTGGCGGAGTGATACACTTAGGACCATGGTCACTTGGACCTGGTTACACCTCGTAGGTGTACACAGGTCCAAGGTATAAAAGGACCATGTTCCTCTTTGTTCCTCGTCCTTGTCTTTTGCTCAACTTTGTTGTATTATGTAGATTCTTATCCGCTTTTTTCCCTCAAGGTCAACATTATGTTGCTCTCTCCCCATCCAAGAACCTCATGATATTAAATTGGAGAGGGGGAAAAGGTTGGAAAGGGTAGGGAGAAAGAGAAAAATGTGGAGGGGAAAATAGAAGGAGGGGGAAACTGAAATTGAAATGAAAGGAGTAAAAAAGGAACAAACGACGCGCATGCTTACACCAAAGAAAATGAAAAGCTCCTTTTCTCTTTCAAATATAAAAAAGCGGAGGGGATAATAGTAGCAAAATTAAACTAGAATTTATCACGGGCTATTGTGCCCAGCATTAGAATTTCTTTTGCTCCGCCCTTTTATGAACGTCATCAATTTCTAATTGGTTTGTTACTTGGTCTGACGTCATAAACGGGCGGATGAAAAGAAATTCTAATGCTGGGCACTGTGAATTTTGCTCCCGTCATTTATGACGGGTTACACCACTAGTGTTTAAATATGATGATGCTTATCGGGTAGATAAAATAACGATAGAAACGAGTTGCAAAGCTAGTAAGATAACAATTAATAACTAAAAATAATTGTATTTTCATTTCGCTGCTTATGCCGCCCCCCCTTACGGTGCCGCCTGATGCGGTCTCCTCTCTGCATCATAGCACGGCACTGCTCTGGATAACTTAATATTGGACAACTTTAAATATGAAAAATAAACATATTGCTGTGACTGTGTATTTTAAAAATTAACATTTTTTCTTTAACATAGGATCTATGGGCTCAAAAGAAAAACGATGCTAGTGCTCTTTGCGGAGATTTTTCGAAGTATTTTTTGTGATGTAGCCTTTTAACTACATATAATTGTAACCGAGATCAAGAAATGAGAATTAAGTTTACATAAAGTGGAAATAGTAAAGCAAAGTGGCATATATAGTTTGTGGCCTATAGATTTGTCTCGCATAGACCCCTTCTGTGATTTACAGAATGGCCTAACCATATTGATCTTCCTTTTTTGTGCAGAACGTGTTAAGAGTTTGAGAATACAAAACGATGCAAAGAAAATACCACACTAATGCATTACAGCCAGCCAACAATAAATGCAATTGTACATAACATGTGACGTAAATACATTCATTAGGCCTAACCAGTAACCACATAATATACCAGTATAAAAGCAAATAAAAAAAAGAGGTCTGTGAATCTTAACAGATCTGCAGGTGCAACAGTATAAAACAACAGAAACCACCAAAACACATTAGGCCAATGTATAAGTAAAGACCCTTCAGGCTCCATATAAAAAACTACAAAAACAACAGAAAGGACCTGAGAATAAATGATTCATTTCTAGACAAGCAAAACACACCCAAAAGAACTTATTTAGCCTATAAAGTAAACTCGTCTATTTCTCTTTCCTCTTAGTAAAATAGAAGATTTTTTTCCTGTTTTTCTACAACTATTTGGACATTGATTGATGACTGAAATGCCCACTGCTCAACTTTTGCACTTAAATGTAACCATTGGTTTAGATCGTGTAAGATCAGTGATTCCCAACCTTTTTTGTTTATGTTTGGAGGAACCCTTGAAATATTTCGAAAAAAAAATCTCGGAGAACCAGAACCTGTCTGACACACAGTGCCGCTCAGAGGAGGGGGGGGGGGAAGGGGCAATCTGCCCTGGGCCCCGAGATAGCAAGGGCCCCCATGATAGCTACACCCTATAAAAAGCAAAAAATAAAAAAAAATTATGAATGGATATTTTAACAGATTTTAATTGCTTATTATATAAAAAATTATGAATGTTGTACTGAATGAAAAACTGAATAATCAATTATTATTTAGTTTTAGGTTTATAATTTATAAAATACTTGTGTTTTCTTTAAAACAAGGTTTTGTGTGACAGTGTCACCTTGCACTATCACCTAGACCTTAGACTATGTAGGGGGACCCCCCCTACAGGCTACATGGTCTTTGGCCCTTGACACATCCTGTTTCTAATCGTGAATCTGGATAGTCCAGTATAAGATATTAAGAATCTAACTCTTTGTATACTGTGTATACTGTATAGGTTTTATCTGGTTTTAGGCATGGCATGTTGTTCATTGTTATTTTAATATTTGAGTAAAAGTGACCATCCGGCATTACATTGAAGTTGAATTTTGCCTGCGAGTTGAAAAAGCAAAAAAAAAAAACGAAAAAGGTTTTTTATGCGTTTACTTGACAGTGTATTGTAGGTCTTTTTTAGGGTTAAGTATGGTGTAGGGGGCTTGTCCTAAAATTATGGATTGCACCTGTAGAAGAGGGCCCCAAGATATATTTTCCCTGGGCCCCACAAAGGCTCTGGGCGGCCCTGCTGACACATTATACGTTCGACAGGGATAAATTACAAAAAAAATATACATGTGAAGCGCGAGGATTCATAATTTAATTACAAGAGTGTTTTATATTTAGGGTTCTCGGACATGTCCTCTTTTTGGCCCTTAAACTTTTGTCCGGGCGGATTTTTTTTGTAAAAACACAAGAAAATGTCTAGGGCTTTTTTTGTCTTTTCCATTTATTTTTTGCTACTAGGTCAGGGACGTACTGATCCGGGTGGCAAGGCGGGCAAATGTCACCTGCGTCGCACAGGCATATATAAATCGGGACGAACACAAGTTGATTCCGCCCTTTTTATGACGACCGACCGGCAACTTCTAATTGGTTTGTTGTGTGGTTCAACGTTGAAAAGGGCGGAGCATGTGACGTCAGACTACATAACCAACAATTAGAAGTTGTGTTCGTCATAAAAAGGGCGGAGCCAACTTGTGTTCGTCCCGATTTCTAAATGCCTGTCCTGCATCGGTCCTTCTAGGCGTCGGTGCGTCAAACATTTACCGTCTATACACTGTCAAGTGGTACGCATTAGATATATTTATAGATATGTATTTCAAAAACTATAAAACATACATTTTTTTTTAAATTTATGCTAATTGTTAACAGCACATTAAAATATACAATTCTTATAACTGTACTGTATTACTAGAAAATTAAAAAAGTTATAGGATGAACAACCCAACAGGAGCCTAAGAAAATTGTGAAAGTGTCGGGTTGTTCTTAAAACTGCGAGGCAGGCATCCAAAAACCTCTGAAAACTGGAAGGCCATTGGGAGTCTCTCAAAGCTAAGAAGCCCCCCTAAGCATATAGAAATCGTGAAGTCCTCGGGAACATCTCCAAATTTAATGGACCTCGATAGCCTCTTTCCTAACTGTGAAATGTAAATTTACATTTGCCAAAATTTAAAAACTACCGGGTACTTCGATTTCATACATGTTTACATGTATGGTGCTATAATGAAAAAAAAAATGTTGCTGATTTTTATATTTATATATATATATATATATATATATATATATATATATATATATATATATATATACTAGTGGGGTAACCCGTCATAAATGACGGGAGCAAAATTCACCGGTAATTGTGTGCATGCGCGTGGTTTTTTCCTTTTTTTTACTCCTTTCATTACAATTCAATTTCAGTCACCCCTCCCACTTTGTTCTCCCTCCACGTTTTTCTCTCCCCCTCTACACTTTCCAACCTTTTCCCCTCTCCAATTTCAGTCACCCCCTCCCACTTTTTCCCCCTCCACGTTTCTCTCTCTCTCTCTCCCCCTCCTCTACACTTTCCAACCTTTCCCCCTCTCCATTTTAATATCATGGGGTTCTTAGATGAGGAGTGTGCAACATATAGTTGACCTTGAGAAAAAAAAGAGGTTCACTTCTTCATTTTTTTAAATTTATATAAAAACCACAGTCCAGTGATATTCATAAAGTAAAGCACTATAAATGGGCAGGGCTGACCACTCTAAGAAAAGATTATTGCTAAGACAGATTCACATTATTGGTCTTTTTTCCTAGAGTTATAACTTATAAGGCAATGGAACTCTCCTCCTGAGGAAGTGGTGAGTGGGGATAATTTTGTTTTGTGGGACTGACAATTGTATACCGGGTATTCATTTTATTTTTTTATGTACTTTTTCATGTACTGTATATGTGCTTGATAATGCTTAATGCTGCATGTGGACTTTTATGTCCCTCTGCCATAGGCCTATTTGGCTGCTAGCAGAGTACTAATTGTAATTGTAATATGTTGTCAATAGTTTCTATATTATATTTAAATATTAACTCAATATTTTGAGATTATTAACTGAATAAATTGAATTCGACATATTAATTGTTTACCCTTCACAGGGTTCTGTAGAACACATTTATTATTTAAATGCATTTAAATTATCAGGTGTGTACTAGGTATTACACATCATAAGTTTCTGTAATTGGCAGAGGCGTCCTTACCTTTGGGCAGCTTTGGCAAATGTCAGAAGGGCTGGTATTCAATTGGGCCTTTTTTTTTCAAGAAATATTTTCAATCCAGTATAAAATTAAAAAAGAGTGAGTTATTTGTCTCCATGCAACTGTGACACAATGACAACAAACACCCGCCTACACAGTTACTGTGTGTAGGCGTGGACAAGTGTGGAACAAGTGTTTTCAAAATATTGAATCTGGGGTCTGAGGAAATAATTGATAATTTATCTGAAACAAGTGCACTACTAAAAACCCTTTTTATTCCTTAAAAAATTGGTTTATAAAATTAAATAATTCAAATGAATGACATATGCTGTTGCAGATTTGTTTAAAGATGAGGTAAGAAAATGTGGGCCCGGTATATCTTCAAAATGCCAGTGCCAAATTATTTTCCCAGCACGTCTCTGGTAATTGGTAAAAAAATGACAGCACATAAAAGAAAAGTAAAACAATAAACAGCGATGACTGACTGCAGTGGAGCGTCAACGAGGAGCATGGGGGAAATTTAATCTCCGGGCGCCAACAAACACGGGCGCCAAACGTTTAGTAATTAAAATTAAAAAAACAACTTATAAATTTTGAAATTATACTTTTTTTCTCTCTATTTTCCTTAATTGTCATGTATTGTACAAATTATTTACACTAGTAAACTCGTCGTGCAATTTGCAAAATTTACAAAAAGTTGTACGCTGCTATAAGCAATACCTATACTAAAGAGAATATAGTTAGGTTTTGATTTTAAGCTAACACTTGCAAGCCTAAAAATTCACATTTATTCACACAAATTTGAGTAATGGAGTCTCCGGGCACAAAATTCCTAGTTGTGGCACTGACTGACTTGTACAATTGATTACAATATAGCCTATCGCAGGTTACAATGTAAATACAGTAATAATTTTGTTTAAAAAAAATAAAAATAAATCATGTTTTGTGTTCCGAGATTTTTTTAGGTGTCCTCTTTTCTTGTGAGCAGGATATGGTAACCCTAATTTATCGCCTATTTTTATTTCCTATTTTTCGTAAGTTTTTTTTTGGCAAGTTCTCGCAGAAACCCTGGTTGAGAATCACTTGTGTAATATATACCTACAACGGCCACATTTGATGGAGATATATTTCATGCATATAACTGCATGTTTGTATGTTCCATCGAACTGTATGTTTATTTGCGCGCGTGCAGGATTTAGGCCTTTGTGTGTTCTTTCTCAGTCACTGACCGAGTTTGTTTGTACTCAGACGGCAAAATCAACCATCCATAAAGTCTCGGAACGACATTACATTATATACCAAGTGCATTCATGAACTCATGATGAATCCAAATTGTATGGTCATATATATATACAGTATATATGTAGTAGAAATGTGAGCAGCCCAGAGTAATCTGCAGCCGCAGTAGCATCCTCTAGAGCATCACATGCTGCGGCAGTAATCTCATCCAAGTATCCTGCAGCCAGTTTCTCCCCTATTTTAATCAATAGCGGCCGCGTAAACGATGTATGAAGGAAGTGTTAGAAAAAAACGAAAGGAAAGTTGGGAGGGGGAGGGAAATCACTATTTTTTTCTCTTTGAAAGTAAATTCGGTTAGGTTCGGTTAGGTTCGGTTAGGTTCGGTTAGGTTCGGTTTGGTTAGGTTCGGTTTGGTTAGGTTCGGTTAGGTTCGGTTCGGTTAGGTTCGGTTACGTTCGGTTACGTTCGGTTACGTTCAGTTAGGTTCGTTTCGGTTCGGTTCGGTTCGGTTAGGTTCAGTTACGTTCGTTTACGTTCGGTTAGGTTAGGTTCGGTTCGGTTCGGTTCGGTTCGGTTCGGTTCGGTTCGGTTAGGTTCGGTTAGGTTCGGTTAGGTTCCGTTCGGTTCGGTTCGGTTCGGTTAGGTTCGGTTAGGTTCGGTTCGGTTAGTTTCGGTTAGGTTCGGTTCGGTTCGGTTCGGTTCGGTTCGGTTCGGTTCGGTTCGGTTAGGTTCGGTTAGGTTCGGTTAGGTTCGGTTAGGTTCGGTTCGGTTAGTTTCGGTTAGGTTCGGTTCGGTTAGTTTCGGTTAGGTTCGGTTAGGTTCGGTTACCTAACCGAACCTAATTTACTTTCAAAAAGAAAAAAAAAAGTGTTTTACCTCCCCCTCTCATTTCTTTCGTTTCTTTCTAACACTTCCTTGTTAAAATAGGAGAAAGATTTGCTGCAGGATACTTGGATGAGGATACAGTAGCAGCATGCTCTAAAGGATGCTGCCGCGGCTGCAGATTACTCTGGCCTGCTCAGATTTCTACCACACATATACATGTATATACAATACTGTCAATCTGCGGAATCAGTCAATCTACAGTTTGCCTCGTCAATCTGCACAGTGAATCTGCAAAAATTCAACGCCTAAAATGTATTGCATTTTGCAGATATTCACTAGCAGTTTGGTGGTTTTGCAGATTGCCTAGGCAATTTATAGATTGACTGATTCTGCAGATTGACAGTAACATATATTTATTTAGGTGGCTGTTTGTGTTGAAAATGTCGTGGAAGAAGGATAGGAACAATGGACACAAGAGTTGTGCCTTCAAATACAAATATTTGTGTTCTGATAGGAACACATTTTGATCAAAAATAAAATATATAAAAAAAGGTTTGTATAGTTTCATCGATCAGTTTATTCATAACCTGTTTTCATATATATTGAGATTATTTGTTGTTGATGTCTTGAGGACAGTTGTCAAATATGAGCATTATTTTTAAACCACATCCCCTTCTACTACTGTATAGGCAAGAGAAAAGAATAGAAAAATTGTTCGGCACAAAAGAATTGTACCGTAGCTACTACTATAGCCTACTATACCCATTGAAGTCTATATATGCTAGTAAAGGGTCAGCAACCCATCTTTTGTCATATACCACTCAATCAAAAACGAATAAAAACTCACTCCAGTGAAGAACAAACACAAATCAGTGTAAATATATATTATATATAAAAAAATATTTCAGTATAGGCACTATGCTACAGAGCCCTGTTAAGGACATGAAATATTTTTCTTATCTCGTCTGGACGAGATACTATAAGTCGGGTCAGGATGAAACGATGAATATTGTGTGGGGTAACCCTAAAACCTGAAACAAAATCCATATAAAATTGGCTGAACACTGAACTAACATGGGTGCGGGAGAACATAACCGTTTTTTTTTTAAAAAATAAATTATGTGATTTTTTTTTACTTTCTGGGGGCTGCACCCCCCTCCTCCAGAGTCCAGACCCCTTGCAACAAGCTTAATTTAATGTAACACCATCTAATCACCAATATATAAAAAAGTAGTGTTCCTCCAATTCTGTAACAGCATCTGTAGACAGCTTCAGAATTTCTTTGTCTCCGCTTTTTTATGACCGGATCAGACCAAAATATCAACCAATTAGAAATAAAAAGGGCGGGGCATGTGGCATCAGACCCAGTAACAAACCAATTAGAAATTGATGAATGCTCATAAAAGGGCAGAGCCAAAGAAATTCTGAAGCTGTCTACAGATGCCTGTATACTATATGCATCCTGTTTCGGGGTTCAGAGTTACCTTACAATGTTCATCCTTTCATCCAGACCTGACTTAGTATCTCGTCTGGACGAGATAAAAAAAAACAATATTTCATGTCTGGACACAACAAAATGACAAAAAATAAAAATGCATGCCATAGGTCATTGAATTGGATTGTCCCATCTTACGGAACTTTTAACTTCTAAATCTGCTAACAAATTTGTGTGTCTCGCTTCGCTTGCTGGAAGCCAAAACATGAAATAAGACTCCCAAAAAATCAAATTTCAGTATAGAAGCAGGGGCGCCATTTAAACTAGTGGTCTCAAACTTGTTTGTAACCATGACCCACTCAGGCCTTTTTGGTTCGGCTGATGGTCCAGACCTGATTTTCAAAGTGTGCTAAATTTTAGAGCTAAAATCAAGTTTCTGGTTGAGTTGCAAGGGGAAGAAGGATCACTGAAAAAATGTCTAGAATACTGTGAATTATTTTTAATTTAGTGTAATTTATTTTAAATACAGTGGAAAAATCAAAATCAAAAAATTGTTTATACATCTTTTGACCTGACATTATTGGTCTGGGCTCTCTTTTCATCAACCATCAACCAAATCTAATATCATAATTTGCTAATGCCTCAGTCACACTAGGCTGGTTTCCCAGCCGCTGGTTGCTGCTGGCTGGTTGTAGCGCTCTAGCAGCATAGTCTGAACTGCTACCAGCAGCTGCTTTTCCCAGCATGCTAGTGATTTTAACAGCGGCTGGTGAAGTTGGACATGTCCAACTTTAGCAGCTACGAGCTGGTCATGTGACTCCCTTCCTGCTTTTTTTTTGTTGCTAGTAGTGGCACTAGTGGTAGTTGAAACTCCACTGCTTGGGTTGGTTGTTGTTAGAGTTTGTGTTTTTGCAAGACGGTGATTGGATGACTTGCACTGCTATTACCAGCAGTGACTGGACAAGTGTGAACCCAAAGCAGCTGCTGCTTGCTGTTGCTGCTAATAGCCAGCAGCAACCAGCAGCTTGTAAACCAGCCTAGTGTGACTGCCGCTTAAGGGCTGCCTCTCACTATCCCTCCCACACTCTCTCCCTCACTCCCTCTCTTTGTGCACGAATGTGCTCTGAAACTGCACTCTCTAGAATCGCGAAAATTAACCGCTATACACATCTTTAGATGGGCTTCTTCGTAGGCTACATTAGAATTTCCAATTTTCTTCCGTTTACCTCATTTTTGTAAAAAATCATGAAATTTCACCAAAACGCCTTAACATTTAAAGTTGGCAGCCAGGAACCCAAGCTTTATTACATCACTTTTTTCTAAAGAATAAATTAACCCATGTGGGTTATGGTAGAGGTCGCCCAATTTACATTGGTAGCAAAATTGGTTATGTCTTTGGCAGAGAAGTGAGATTTGCTTGGTTCTAGTCCTAGCTGGGGTTTTTGTAAATTCATTTTTTTCAACACAAGGCAGGCTTATACAACGATCAAGAAAAGTATTTACTCAAAATGTTCTCAATCTGAGATGTTTATACAGTGCATTTCATATATATACAGTAGACACAACCCAGAAATTGTTTATAACTCAGGCTACAATTAATAGATTTTCCTGAAATTTTCAACATAAAGAGAGCATCCTATATTATAAACGATCTGCTAGGCAGATTTTTTCTTAAAAAGGTATTTCCTTCTAGTTGTTAATATTTGGGGAAGAAAAGACTTTGAATAGTCGCAAAGATGAGAATCTATGAGCCTATTCCTCTCCACGGTTTTAACAAGGTTCATCCTGGAGAAAAAAACTGTTCACATGTGTGTCATTCCCAATATTGACAGAAACCGAATAGCCAGATCAAAAATATTTGTATATTTTGCACCTCCACCACTGGAAGCGTGTCACAACTAAAAAAAAATTTTTTTTGGGACACTAGTCTCGTTTTTCAGGTGCAAAATGAAATGAAACTCAAATTTATTTTAAGAAACTAGAAGTGTAGCTAAATGACTTAAAATACATTCATGTTAATATCTTTCAACATACCGCACCTCGGCCGGAAGAGTGGCCTCAACTAAAAAAAAGGTTTGGGGCGGGGGGGGGGGGGAAATGATTTTAAAGTTAAGAGAAGATTCCTGGCTTACTTTGCTGAGCTTCTCAAGTGCAACAACCATTTTGACCATTCACAATATCGGTCTATTTGGCTCCCCTACAATAGATTGAGGTAGAAAAAATGCAACTTTAACCTCATTTCCCCCCAAAAGTGTTTTTTTAAGTTGTGTCACTCTTCCTGTCAAGGTGTGATTTGTCCGCAGGATAATTTCATATGAGGGGGCGATTATCAGCTTTGCTGCGTGAGTGTAAGGCGCCCTTGTCCAAACCCTCATAAAGGCGTTCTAAAAAAAAGGGACTTTTAGGGCCAATTGAGTGGTCGTGTGGTATTTTTCAAGCTTTTAGAGCAATTCAATATTTTTCGACTTTTGGCCGTTTTTGAAAAAACCCTAAAACTATATATAATCTTGGCTTTTGATCCACTTTTTCAAATTTTAAAAAATCTTGAATCATTGTCCTTTTGCAAGTTTTTTGGTACTTTTGGAACCAATTGAGTGCTCCTGAGGAATTTTAGAACTTTTCAGACCATTTAAATATTTTTCGACGTTTGGCCGTTTTTGAATAAAAGCCAAAAACTATAGTCTTGGCTTTTGACCCACTTTTTCGAATTTAAAAAAAATCTTGAATCATTGTACTTTTGCAAGCTTTTTGGTACTTCTGGAACCAATTGAGTGCTCCTGAGGCATTTTAGAACTTTTTAGGGCATTTAAATATTTTTTGACTTTTGGCCGTTTTTGAATAAAAGCCAAATACTATAGTCTTGGCTTTTGACCCACTTTTTCGAATTTTGAGAATTCTTGGATCCTTGTGCTTTTCCAAGTTTTTTGGGACTACGGGGCCAGTTGAGCGCTAGTGAGGCATTTTTAGAGCTTTTTAAAGCATTTTAGATATTTTTGACTTTTGGCCGTTTTTGAAGATGAATAATAAATTGTTTGAATACAAAATGTTGCTTCATTATTCTTAAAATTAGGAATTTAATATGACTATTAAAAAATGTAATTTGTAATCGTAAACATATGACTTTTTGCCTTTGGGAAACCTATAATATGTAATTTAATAGTCACTCAACACTATTATTTATGCAGAAGCATAAGCCAAGTACAGGGTCCGGCAAGGAGGTATAGAATGTTTTAAAATACTGTCACACATATATTTTTCAACGAAATGCAAATTTTATTTATTTAATAAACAGCTGAAACTATGTATCATGTAATGGCAATATCATCATATCATATCAATATATAATGAGACAAAGTAATCAGTTGCGAAAGCTCGAGACAAAAACGGACACCACCTAACTGACGTCATTTTTCTCAATTGATTACTTTTTCTCATTTTTCACTATGTATCATGTAATGGCAATATCTCAGCTGTTTATTAAATAAATAAAATTTGCATTTCGTTGAAAAATATATGTGTGACAGTATTTTAAAACATTCCATACCTCCTTGCCGGACCCTGTATTATGTTTGCAAACTATACCTCAGCATCTTGTAAAATGATCATTTTTCTAGTTCGACAGTCATACACACAGGCACGGCTCGCACAGGCAATTAGAAAACAGGACGAAAAGAACTTGGCTCCGCCCTTTTTATGACAAAAGCAACTTCTAATTGGTTGGTTATGTAGTCTGACGTCACATGCTCCGCCCTTTTCAACGTCGAAACAAAATACACCAATCAGAAGTTGCCTTTCGTGATAAAAACGGCGGAACCAACTTCTGTTCCTCCCGTTTTCTAATTGCCTGTATCATAAACACATGCGTGTGTTATTTTTTTGTTTGTCTCTCTCCCTCTCTCTCTCTCTATATATATATATATTGAAACGATACGTCCAGGAGCGATCCTGGCTCGCTTAGTTTTTGTGGATCGTTTGGTTATTTTTGGATCGGCCTGGAACTTTGTCAACCCTCTGTACTCACGTACAGAGGATTGACCCAGTTCCATCAGCTGATGACGATGCCAATATCCTGTCTTGGGTCTTGGGTCCCCTTTTCCTCCCAGTCCCACCCCTTAATACAAAGAGATCGACTTGATAAGCCTCAGCATTGGGTCTATGGGGAGAAAACTTTCTTTTGTAATTTTGTTTTGATTACGATGAATCACTTTTCTATATTTTGGTGACCACTGGTCAATCACATTGATTGGCCGGTTTGGTTTTTAAGTTTGATTTTGCCCAATCAGAGAATACTGAGAAAGTGTTCTCAGTATCCTCTTTTTGGGTATAAATAACCATGTATTTTTGTGTAAATTAAGCAGTCTTGAAAGCAATTATTTGGACACAGACATTATGCCCAAATTTGCCTAGAGATAATGAGATGTAAATAAACTGGAAATTATAGTTAAAAAGTTGTTGAAGTTATTTTTATCTTTTAAAAACAAAACGAAGGACTTCAACATTTTGTCATCTAGCACTGTCAACCCAGGTGTAAACCTGGCTCTCCAGTACTAGATGAGACTTCTGAAGACAGCACGATCATCCAGCTTTTTACGGGCGAAAGCCCGGGGAGTAGCAGACAACAAAAGATCCTTAAAACTGTAAAGGTTCATGAAAGAGGAACTTGTGAGGAAATGTATGGGACTAATTTGTTCCCTTCCTCCCGAACCATAATAGAATTAGTGGCCTAGCCAACCACTTTCCGATCGCCCGAAAGAGCGCTACGATACTTTTTGATAATTCTATTAGACCCCTGAATGTGGTTCGTTACAATATATATATATATGTATATTGTGACGGACCTTTTTCCACTAGTAGAATCTGCTCTTTTAGGTTAATACGAGCGAGTTTTCACTCGTATTGTTAGTGAGTGGCTAGTTCATTAATTCTACTGGCCCGGGAGGACTAGACCAATATAACGTCTATTTTGTGTCCTCACTAGTCTCTGGCAAAAGACTTCACAGTCTTGAGGATCTTTAATCTCTGTATCTCTCGGACTTTCGTCCGTAAATCTGCCCTAAGAATCGTGCAAAATATACTCACTCTCTTGCGTTGCAGGTTTGCACCTGTTGGGTCATCGTAGTATCCAAAAAGGTGAAGAGCTGCAATGATGAAATGCACAACCGCGGAATTTTAGTCAAAAACAATTAAACACCACTGTTTAAGTTAAATATAAAATCGTTGTTTATTTCGTAGATAAAACATTAAGCGAATCGAACTGGTTTAAGCACACAACACTTAGAAAAATATCACTTGAAAATATTAATAGAAGAAAAGAAAAGAACCTAGCCAAAATTGGGCATAGGTTCAGTGTTTAAAAAGAGTCTCCTTACATACAAAAACACGGCCTTTTTATACCCAAAAAGAGGATACTGAGAACACTTTCTCAGTAGCCCCTGATTGGGCAAAAACAAAAGTAAAAACCAAACTGGCCAATCAAAAGTGATTGACCAGTGGTCACCAAAATATTAGACACGTCACCCTTTTAATTAAAAAGGGGGAAAAAACGAAAACAACTTCGAATTAAAATGATAAGAATCCACTCATGTGGAAGGATAATACAATGGTATAGAGGGGAGAACGATAAGGTCAAGCTAAAAATAGAATCTGGGTCAATCGGTACCTATTAGTACCAAGTGGCCCAGAAGCTACAAAATACACTGTGCCTACAAAATTAAAGAAACCCAAAACAAAAACGGCGCTAAATTAAAAAAATAGCGGCGGGCCCCAAAACGTCTCACTATATCTACAGTATATGTAAAATCCTCAATTCATATTTATGAGCGTACATAGATGTAAATAGGCGGCGTTCACGAGTTGGCTTTGTTTGTGACCCAAGAAATAAAAACTTTAAAAGTTTAGAGCCTTCAAATGCTATGACATAATTCAAATAAGTGATTCAATAAGTAATTCATGCATTAAAACTTCTGTTGAGTGAAACCCATTTTCAGACCACCTACTAGTAGAGATCTATTTAAACCTTCCTCGCTGTCATTTTTCCTTACTTATTTTTTTTCCAATAGAAACCAAATAAAAAATTTTGAAAAAGGCTAGTTTTTAGCCTTTTAGAACTTTTTTTAAAGAAATCTTAAAGAGACCCATTACCTCCAGAAATTCCTTGTCAAAAGATTGTCAAGCATTATTCAACAATTACCAAAACGATTTTTAAAATTTAAAATAAGTCATTAATATAATTTAAAAAAATTAAAATCAGTTGACTTCCTATAAATGGACTTTGCCAGATAGATGCGCCACCAAACAACAGATATTGGCAACAACTCCCCCCCCCCAAAAAAAGTATACTTCTTCTACTCGAATTCTGATGTGTTGCGATCACCTCACTTTACTTTCATTTCAAAGTACTGTGGTTTTAATATTTGAATTATTCCACATGGAAAGTTGTATTGAGTTTAATACAAATAGGGAATACATGTATTTGATTAAGGAATTCTGGAAATGTGAGGTGACAACCTTTACCACAAAAATGGGAGGGGAGACTTTTGTTTTTGGAAATTTAAAATGGCGTCGCTTCGTGACTCATGAAAAGTCCCTTCATTTTTAATTTTTTCATGGTTTTAGTTACTTTTAATTTTAAAAATTGTTTTGGCAATCTTTGGGTAAGTCTTGACAATATTTTGAAAATATACATATTTCTGGAGGTAATGGTCTCTTTAAATATAAAACAGATAGTTTGTGTTTGTCCATCACGTTAAAAACTTGCAAACCGCTTAACGTAGCAAAGTGAAAGTTGCCTCTGTTGTAGCACTGACAATTTCTAGGTCAACGGTACTACAAAACGTGTTAAACATGGGCGTATATACTTTCAAGTAAGAAATTGACAACAAAGTTCAAAAAGTGATCTCCATGACAAATACAAATAATTGAAATCACAGCCGTCACTTACGCTCTAACATGCTAAGCTCTTGCAAAAAGACGTAGCAAGAATAATAAACAAGTGATAAGCGTACAAATAAGTAATTTCAATTTTTTAATAAATTTAGAAAATATATTTTTTGTAAGGCTCAGACAAGAAGTGTCAGAGGAATTTGATAATTGGATCGAATTTCTTAACAAGTGAAGATGAAAATTATTTCTTTTAATTAATTGTTTTACTTTCCCGAGTGAATCCAGATAGTAAGGCTAGTAAAGTATAAAATAAAAAGCAGGTAATTCGAAAAAAAAAAAAAAAAACTTTCATAAAAATTGATTATAGTTTGCCGGTCATTTTTAATTGTTGTAAAATGAAGAAATTTCCATTTTTATTTTTTTTCATAATTTATAATTATTTTATTTACAAAACTAGCTGTCATACCCGTTAATTTGGGGTTAAGTTTTCAATTTTAACGTTTTCCCATAACCCGTCAGATTGATGGGAGCAAATGAGAGGCAGACCATAGACACGAGGTCTGAATATGAATAAGTGGTGTTACTAGACCCCTCAATCGCCCTGTTAGCCGCCTCAGCCGAATTTTTTTCATGCAGTCAAAACCCACAAAACAAATGTATGCTAACCATTATCCAGCAGCCGAAAATAATTACAACTTAGCCCCAAGAAGCTTAATATTATTTAATAAAACTGCAGGATTATAGTTAGGAATGTCCTATGGGTCAGTTGCAGTTTAGAGTATGTTCTCCATAACTCCATATGCAATGGCCATTGTTCCTCATTGGGAATACATACATACATACATATGTAACATCCTGTATTTCACCTTCCCCTTTCTACCATAGCTTTGGGGTGCCTCGTACCGAAAAGGCTGCATTTCTGCCCTTCTGCCCATTTCATCCCAAAGTGTAAGTCACATACTGGTTCTGATATCGGCGGATGGATACCCATCAAGGGACAGTCCTTGAGACTTGGATGCACCTGTGTACGTGCACTACCCTAACATCTTTCCTCGCCTTGAGTTTTTAAAAATACTTTGTAGCCTATGTTATCCCCCCAATGTTCCATGAAGTTAAATACTGAGTTTCATGAAATTATATGCAGCTGTTTTCATGTAATGCCCTGACAGAGAAACAGAAAAGACAATTTTATATATATAGTAAAACGATCTGTCCAAGATCAATCCTGGCTCGTTTTTTATTGTGTAGATGTGCAGAAATTTGTCATACCTCTATACAGTCATACAGAAGGGTGACCCAGTTCTGCCCAGCTGCTCCCCTTTAATGTTGATAAGTGTAACACCCAGCAACTCCCGTTCTCGCCAAAACCATAGCCTGGGGGTAAATAACTCCTACCTGTCCCTCCCTCCTCTCTGAATCGCACTTCTGATGCACATCGAAGTGGAGGAGTGATACACTTAGGACCATGGTCACTTTGACCTGGTTACACCTCGTAGGTGTTGTAACACCCTGTATATCGTGATCCCGCCAAAACCATAGCCCGGGGGGTAAACAACTCTCAACCGTCCCTCCCTCCCCTCTGACTCATCTATCTGACTCATACTCAAGTGGCGGATTAATACACATAGGATCATGGTCACTTGGACCTGGTTACACCTCGCAGGTGTACACAGGTCCAAGGTATAAAAGGGCCGTGCTCCTATTTGTAGTTAGTTCTTGTCCTTGCCTTTGTATTACGTTGATCTTATTCGTACCACAATATGGGCATGAGGACACACCGTTAGTATTTGTACTTCATCTCTGTATTCTGTGTTTCTATACAAGAAATGAATAAGAGCATTATAACAAGAAACAGCGTGGTCTTTATGTTTAATTAACCAACTTCTCTTCAGAGGCCGGAGACTACATAAGGCAGGAGGTATACGATTCCTAAGCAGCTACAACATCTTCTCCTGGTCTAATCCATTTGGTCTAAGTTTTTGTAAGTGACCAATTAGAGGATTCTGATAAAGTCCTCTCAGAATTCTCTTCTTGGGTATATAAGTCCGTGTTTTTCTGTGTAAATTGAGTAATTTCTAAAGTAATTGTTCAAGAGAGAATCCATTCCCAATTGGGGCCAGATTCTGAATCACTTGTAAAGCACTTTAAAGATAGGGAATCTATGCTCGGTTTTGTTGAAGGAAACTGTTACTATGTGAAAAAAGTTGGTGAGGTTTTTATTTTAAACTTTCTGAATTGAATGAGAAACTAACATTTTACATTTGGAGCCGCCACTCCAGGTGCAAACCTGGACATCACACTATAAATGTAACTAAAGAGGACTACACGATCTAATGGCTTTTAGTCGGGTGCCAGCCGAGGAGTAACAGACATCTAAAAGATGCTTTAAGCTGTAAAAGTTTGTAAAAGAGGAACTTGTGAGGAAACGAGAGGGACTAGTTTGTTCCCTTCCTCACGAACAAGAGTACTGTAGAATAAGTGGCCTAGCCAACCACTTTCAAGTAAATTCTATTCACCTTTGAGGTGGTTCATTACAATAGATGTTAGATTTTGACGTCACTTTGAGAAAACCACATCCATTTACATCTAGGAAAACGTTTTTTACCATCATATTACCACTATTGAGGCAATGGAAGAAAAATCACAAGCTTGCAGTGATTGCCTACTGACAGAGTTTCAGGGGGCAAATTTTTCACCTCCGTGATGACGCTTACAGAAATGACTAGTTCATTAAAAATGTTGAGACAATTTATCTTCTGGAAGTTATTAACAGCGCAAATCTATACTCATAAAATGAGTAATGACTTACAATCATTTTTACCCTTTAATTTTTTTTTAAATATCAAATGAGCTTTAAAGTTTTAGATAGTCTCGAAATGGCGGCCTTTAAAAAATAGCTTATTTTTAGAACTAAAAAAAAAGTCTACCACAAATAATGATAATTACTCGTATTTCTAAGCCCAACTTCCTAACAAAAAAATATTTTAATGAGTTGATCTAAAATGAATTTGTGCATTTTTTTTGCATCTGAAGTTCCAAGTATTTTTTTCAGAATGATGTCCTCAAGCATCAAGATCAAGATAAAAACACATCTCAAGTCTACAGTACTACTCTTTAATGCCACATCTAATTAAGATTTTTTTCATATGATTTTCTTTAATTAACATTTTTTTCTTCTTCTATCCCTTAGGATATTAATTTAACGATAAATGGATTTTCGAATAACGTATTTAATTATAACTCAGATTTGGAAATTAAAAAAAAGTTCTTTAAGACAGTAAAAATTTTAATATTAAAAATTTCTGAACAACATTTAAACAACAATAAATTAAAATTAGTTTGCTGTGAGTTATACGCTAATGATATGTGGTACATAGTTACGTTATCAGAGTGTGGAAGCGGTGGATTTTGAATGGAAAAAAAACATTAATTAAAACTCCGAAAAAAGTATTAAATTTTATATTAAAGTTTTAAACGATATTTACGAATTATCATCATTGTATATTTTTTCAATGGTATTTCAATTACAATTACAAACAAAAACAAACAATTACTCTGCAAGCAGCCGGTTGGCCTATGGCAGAGAGATCTTAAGATCTAAGTGCTGCATGATGCATTGTCAATATATAACTACAACTAAAAAATAACTTGCATTGCAAATATAAACAAAAAATATAAATACAGTCATTAAAAATTTAAACCCACAATGCATTAATCACATCATCAATTAACCTGTTTATGAAGAGCATTCCATAGTCGTATAAGGGTAGGTATATACTCCAAACTTTGCTAAAATTCGCAAGCTTTGAAGCTCCTAAAATTAGCTCACCAAAGCTTAGCTTGTTCATACAATCATGTGGTATTGCAAACTTCACAATATTTTCTAACCTTTATACCCTATAAAACAGATATATAAAACAATAGAACCCTTCCCCTCCTGGAAGCAAAAAAGGTGTGACTTGTTCACCCCATTTGTGTATCCGTTTCATGATTGGTACTTTGAAAAGTTGAACAATTTCAAAGCTAGCTTCATGCTCTGGCAAAGGCAAAAACCTGAAGCTCTCACGTTATTTTTGTAGCTTTGCAGGCCGCTTTACCGCTTACCAAGAGAGTATAAACCAACCCTTAAGCGGAGGACACACATACGGAAAATCAGCCAAGAATATAAGGCCAGAAAAGAATTTTCGAAAGAATTTCAAATACTGGCCGATTTTCTGGTAAGAAAAAAAAAGTTGAGATTGGCTCAACTATTTCGTTGCACAGAATCTTGTTTTAATATTCTGACCAATTAGAGCAGCTGAAACCACCTAATAAAATCAACCCCTCACGTTTTAATAAAGAGAGGGGTGCAAGGTTGTGCCCTAAAGCCTAAAGGTCATTTTTACAATTGTAAAGGGTGTGACCTGGTGACAACTGGTGACAAGGGTGTAAATGGTGGTGTGACCAGTTTCTCAAAACGGATGACGTCACCACTTCTTCCAATGTTAATTTCTGTTCTCATGTGTTCACCATTATAAAGACGGATAAGAATATTAGTTTTCTTTTTCTTTTCTGGGGAGATTTTCCCAAAAGTGTGTGATCCACCCGTGAGTGATCACCCCCTTCCCACATACAATGCTTTACATATATCACTAGACTGCGGTTTGGGACATTGAACACGCACAATTTTCTTAAACATACATAAACTAATTTCTGATCTACGTTGAGCTAAACTATCCAAACTTATTATAAACATGTGCATTGCTATACATACGCATGAATGCATGGCTACTTTTATTTATTTGTTTTTTTAAAAAAATCACTAATTTTAGTTTGTTTCGAGGTTTTTTAGTGTTCGGATTACTTGTTCCTTGTTCGGCCTGTGGAGGGATCGGCTGGAAGTGACAAAATTAAAAGAAACGCTTTTTTTTTTGGAAAAATAAGTTTCAAGTTGCATTTTTTTTTCCTATCTCAATATATTGTAGAGAAGCCAAATAAACCGATATTGTTAATAGTTAAAACGGTTTTTGCACTTGAGAATAGGACTGTGGAGTCGGAGTTGGTGGAGTCATTCATTTTTGGTAGGAGTAGGAGCCAGAGTCGGTATAAAGTAAACGACTCCAAAAGAGAAAATGATTGACCAAGCATCAAAATTGAGTCTTAAAGATGCAATATTGACATACACCCTGAGATTACGCAAAATGCCGCTCTAACCTCTAGGGCTTTACCACCGACTCAGGTATCTCATGAAAAGGTTATTTTCTGCTGTCTCCGAATTTTAAAATCTGATTTGAGAGCATCGATTAAATCGGACATAATTGAAGCTATGCTATTTTTAAAAAACCAATTCAAATTTAAATGAAATTCGATTACAATATACAAAATCATTTTTGAATAAATACATAATTATGTTTTTTTATTTTTGATTGTCGGACTCAGTCGGAGCCGTAGTAGAGTCGGAGTCAGAGTCGAATTACAGATTTCAAATTACAGAAGTCAAGAGTCGGAGTGGAACAATTATGTAACGACTCCACAGCCCTACTTGAGAAGCTCAGCAAAGTAAGCCATGAATCTTCTCTTAAAGAGACCATATTACCTCCAGAAATTTCTTTTCAAAATATTGTCAAGACTTACATAACGATTGTCAAAACGATTTTTAAATTTTAAAACAAGTCAATAAAACCATAAAAAAACTTAAAAATGTAGTGACTTTTCATGAGTTACGCAAACGACGCCATTTTAAGTTTCTCAAAAACGAAAGTCTCCCCCCCCCCATTTTTGTGGTAAAAGTTGTCACCTCACAGTTCCAAAATTCACTAATGAAATACATGTATTCTCTATTCGTATTTAACTCAATACAACCTTCTGTGTGGAATAATTCAAATATTAAATCCATAGTTCTTTGAAATGAAAGTAATGTTAGCAGGTGACAACACATCCGAATTCGAGTAGAGGAGTAGACTTTGGGGGGTTTTGTTGCCAATGTCTGTTGTTTGGTGGTGCATCTATCTGATAAAGTTAATTTACACAAAGTGAACTGATTTTTAATTTTTTAAATTATATTAATCACTTATTTTAAATTTTAAAAATCGTTTTGGTAATCGCTAAATAATTCTTGACAATATTTTGACAAGAAATTTCTGGAGGTAATGGTTTCTTTAACTTTAAACTCATTCCCCTCCCCACCAACCCCCCCAAAAAAGTGTTGTTTTTTTTAGTTTTGCAATTCTTCCAGCCGAGGTGCGATATTTGTTGAGAGATGAAGTGCGATATTTCACAAAATGTGTATCTCCAGGCCTTGACATGTATTTTTCATTTCGAGCAATGGACGTACATTTCGTTTATTATTGTATTACTACCAAGCCATGCAACATGCATATCTCGCATTGCTAGACACACTAGTAAAAAAAAAGCTTACCAGAAGAATATCAAATTCTTAGTCAGCTTTAAAATAAATAGAGCTGAAAAAAGATAAGAAAAAAAAAAGAAATATAAACCAAACTACAAAATAACTTTAGAATTAGTGGATAAAAAGAAATGGTAAAGCTATAAAGTAAAGTGTATAAAACCGTTAAAAGAGACTTTTTATTCGGGGGGGGGGGGGGAAGAAAAAAAACTAAATTGGGTAAAAAAAAAGTCTCTACCATAGAATTCTACAAGGTGGCTTAAGGTAAAATAGACAATGAGGTATTTATTTTATCATCAGATGACATTAATGAAGTCAAATTTTCCTAAAAATTATTATTCTTAATTTGAATTTTAAAAAAAAATATTACATATTTAAAATGTGTTTTATTTTATTTTGCTAAATGAAATCAATATCAATATGAAACGCAGGGTGTCACGGCAAGCTTTAAAATAGACTGACCCATTTCGCAGTTTAAGCGGCTACATCGCAAAATTACTTCGAAAAATCTTTGCAAGGAGCGCTAGCATCGTTTTTCTATTGAGCCCATAGACCCAAAGTTAAAGATAAAATGTTAATTTTTAAAATACACATTTGCAGCAATATGTTTATTTTTCATATTTAAAGTTGGCAAATATTAAGTTTTCAAAGTGCAATGTGCACCTTAAATATATGCTGATCTAGTGATAGAATGACAAAAAATTGGTAAGTGCTATTATATTTTTAAAAACTATATCAAAATCGCGAATTTCTAACTTTTATGTTAAACTCCATTGAGTACGCTCAAATAAGAAAAAAAAAACATCATTAAAATGCTCGTAAAAATACGTAAAAATAATTTAAAAAAAACAAAAAAATGAGCACGTGCGCCAATGTGTTGGCTTCACTGTGGTTTAATTGCGGTTTTTTAAAATTATTTTCATGTATTTTTACGAGCATTTTAATGAATGTTTTTTTGCTTACGAGCGCCTACTCAATGGAGTTTAACATAAGAGTTAGAAATTCGCGATTTTGAAATAGATTTTAAAAATATAACCGCAGTTACCAGTTTTTTTTTCATACTATCACTCGATCAGCATATATTTAAGGTACACGTTGCATTTTGAAACCTTAATATTGGACAACTTTAAATATGAAAAATAAACATATTGCCGCGACTGCGTATTTTAAAAATTAACATTTTTTTATTTAACATTGGGACTATGGGCTTAATAGAAAGACGATGCTAGCGCTCTTTGTGGAGATTTTTCGAGGTAATTTTGTGATGTTGCCTCTTAAGTTCATCAATATTTATTTTATACTAAAGAGGAAAAAAACATGAAGCCTTTTCATCTTCAGGCATCCTGTACTTTGAATAAAACACATTGTAATACAATGGGAACTAGTACGAAAAAAAAACCCCGCCCAGGTGTATTAAGACCTTCACCATCAATTCCACCCCCCACGTTCACTTCTTTTTTTTTACAACTCAGTGTAGATTTTGTTTTTAAATAAGATATTTTCAGAGAAGCTCTGTTTATCTCACATTGCTTTATGTATTGTGATAGAAGGAAGAAATAGTTGTTTGCATCTGCAATGAATAACAAAAGTAAATGTTGGTGTCAATCGATGACAATTCACAATCCTCTTATTTCTTTGTTCAACGCCTTTTGCTGGGCTTTGAAGGAGAAAGTGACATCACGCTGATCATTTTTCAGCAACATCTTTTCAGATAGAGCTAATGGTAACCGGAGTCAATATCAGTCTGGCGAACTGGCCTATCGGACAATTGGGGATTTCCTCGATAGGCCGCTTAGTTTGAGAGCCGGGTTTTTTTTTCTTAGAGGGCCGATTTAGAATTAAAACCGATTAAAGTTTAAAAGTCGCACAAGAACAAAAAATCAGAAAGCTGATGTTTTTTGAATAACAAAAATTCCCCCCAAAGTGACACATTTTAGCCAACACATTGGCGCAGTACGTGCTGATTTTTTAAAATTATTTTAGTTATTTTTACAAACATTTTAATGGGTGCTTTTTCTTACGAGCATGGAGTTTAACATTAAGAGTTGGAAATTCGAGATTTTGAAATAGTTTTTAAAAATATAGAAGGCTAAATTAGAGGCTTTGCGATTTTTCTTCCAAAAAATACACAAAATAAAATGAAAACGATATGTTTTAAATTAATTTCGTTTTTTATTTATTTAGTAATTAAATTTCGTTAATGATTTGCGTTCTGCCAAAACGAAAAAAATTAAAATAAAACACGAAAAATCACATTTTTGGCTACAATTAAAACCTGAAACAAAAGGTACCTATGTGCATTACTAAAACAAGAAATCATGATCGCGGCAACAAGGGATGGATGGAAATGGCAAAACAGCAAATAAATAAAAAGTCACAATAAACAATTAAATAAGTCATACCTACCCTTAACCTAACAGCTGCAGCTTTTTGTTGGGCAAATTCAATACTTTGCTGGTGATTACATGTACTAATTTCTGCAAAGTATTCTATTGTTCGTTTTAAGTGGGAAAAAATGGCTGCTTTTTTTACTCAAAATGTCAACAAACACGCATGCGCAACTTTTTCGTGGTAACGAAATCTTTCGTCACGAAAAAACGAAAAAATATCGTATTTGCAGTGCGCAAAGCATCTATTGCTTATAGAACAGTGTACACCTTTTTGTAAATTTTGTAAATTGCAAGACGGGTTTACTATAGTGTGAATAATTTATACAATACGACATAAAAACTATTAAATTAAATAATGTCTAATAAGAAAAATAGTTGGAGAAAAAAGCGGACGTTCAAAATTTACAAATCGTTTTTTTTTTATTTTAATTTCTAAACTTTTGACGCCCCTGTTTGTTGGCGCTCTGAGATTAACTTTCCCCAATTCTCATCATTGTTGCGCCACTGCTAACTGGTTCCGACTGCAGATATGTTGTAGTGCCAGTTTGCCAAAAGCAAAGGTTGCATTAATTTATCTAAGCACGGTCAATTGGACTCCTGGTAATACCAAGCTACCAGCGCCCTTAGCAGCTCCTATTGAGTACAATAAGTGAACAGACAAGGGATTCGATTAGGAAATTTCTAATTTAGTTTGAGAAATTTTATGAAAAAAATCTATAAAAATGTTAAAATATTGAAATATATTATTATGTCACAAAATAATTATGACAATTCAAAGTGATTTATTTTCAGGGCGGGCGGGGTCCCCTGTGCATGGCACAGTTGTCACATGCCTTAATACGGGCCTGTCAACAGTCTGAGGCCCACAAAATGCAAGTGTACACAACCGTCAGTTTGTCAGTGGTTGTCAGAGGCGTGCTGGGAAAATAATTTGTCCCTGGCATTTTGAAGATTTACCGGACCACATTTTCTTACCTCATCTTGAAACAAGTCTGCAACAGCAAATTTCATTCATTTGAATTATTTAATTTTATAAACCAATTTTTTACGGAATAAGAAGGATTTTTAGTAGTGCATTTGTTTCAGCTAAATTATCAATTATTTCCTCTGACCCCAGATTCAATATATTGAAAACACTTGTTTCACCTACATGTACACACAGTAACTGCCTGTGTAGGCGGGTGTTTGTCATCATTGTGTCACAGTTGTATGGAGACAAATAACCCACTCTTTTTTAATTTTATACTGGATTGAAAATATTTTTTGAAAAAAAAAAGCCCAATTGAATACCAGCCCTTCTGACATTTGCCAGAGCTGCCCGTTGGCCTGCAGGCCCAGCACGCCTCTGGTGGTTGTGCTTGAGCGAGCATGCCCGCCATCATGCGCGCATCATACGCCGTACAGAAACTATGCAAAAACTATAAACTGGTCGACTAATTTAGTAGTTTGTGTGCGCGTTTCACTATCGACTACAGGATCTCTCAATTCCACTGCCGACAATCGGGTCAGTAAACAAAATGGAACATGTCCCATCTTTTTTGTCGATCCGTCTATTTAGTCGGCCATACGTGTGCGTTGTCCTTTAAGAAGACATACATAATGTTCATTCTGACTATCTAAACTGATCTTGCCACCGATTGTTAGTCGTCTGCGGTCGCCCATAATAGAAAATAGGAAAAAAAAAAATGGTTACATGAAAGAATGTGAAAACGCACCCGTACATTTCCATTTTATTACCAAAACACACTCGTATGCCAGTTGATTATTTTGAGCTCAGTTACATCATTCGTCATGTAGAATGCTATAAGCTCATATTCACAACACAATGCATTTAAGAAATGACTATACATTTACGAAATCTAAGAATAACTTCACTGAATATGTTGACATTACTTTCCGCTCTAGAAAGTAAATCCAGTATGCAGTGAAAAGAAAAAAAAACTTTATGTAGATCTATGCTATCAGAGTTTCGCTATCTGAATAAATTCATATTGACATGTTTTTATATAAGTAAATTTCCATACATTGAAATTTTGTTTGCTATAAATGTATATTTTAATGTTGTTTTGTAACATCTTACTGTATTAAACAGCATATTTATAGTAGGATATAGCCTACTTTGCTAAATAAGAATTAATATCATAAAAGCTTTTGCTGCAAGCCGTTTAACTTTAGGTAAAATTAATAAATTTACGTCATAATGTGAAGCATAAAAATAAAAACTGACACTAAACTCCGTGTTTATAATCAACTACTTGTTCGTTCTACAAATGAGGTCCAAAATGATCTAAATATGCAGAGTTGGCAAATGATTCGCCAAGTGTAATGAACAGAGGGCGGAATTCTATAAAAAAACATATTCCAAATACATTCAGCTATCATGCCCAAATTTAATATCCATTCATTTCAGAATGTTAGGAATTGAATAAACTACATATTTTACATATTTTGGAAAATATTTAAATACACATATTTTTGTAAATATTTATTGAAATTTAAACATATAAATATTTTTTTTCAAATTTCAAATATTTATACCAATCACAATCATTATTAATCACTGAATTGGAAAGAAACTAACAACATTATAATTTTTCAAGTATCTAAATGTTATTTCGTGAATCATTAGTTACTTTATATAAGGTTAGTAGAGACCACATGTTAGAAACAAAGAAGACAAAGAAAGTTAAGTTATTTTATGTCTGTTTTCCAGTTGTTAATGAAATTTAACAAAACCATTTACTATTTGAAAGAAAATTTGTCTTTTACAGTAACTTGTGAAGTATTAGGGACTTAGCAAAATTTCGTACGAAATAAATTTATTTACAAAATCCATTATTTTGACGTCATTTCCGGCTGATTTCGTTACAACACAAAGATTTCGTACGAAATGAGGCATTTCTTTGAGAAATTATAAAATTATTTCGTAGTTGGATTTTGTCGATGGAAAACGACGTCGTTTTAAAAAGAATAACCAACCCTACATGAAAGATTTCCGATTAAAGCAAGAATATTAAGTGCAAAGAACAATAAAAATTAAAAAAATCTACGCTTAGTGGCGATTAATTAGGCAAAAATTACCACACAAATCACCGTAAAAGGTGAATGATTTCGATTACGTTTTTGGGTTGCTTCGCTAACTACAATAACGAAATTGAAACGAAAACGAAATCACTTAATTTAAATATATAAATTTCGTGAAACTTAATTTCGTACGAAATTTTGCTAAGTCCCTATTGTAGTAAAGTGGTCTCTCACTATCAATTATCTAACATCTACATTTTATGATAATTCTGATGATAAAACATTTTTACTTTCTAAGAAAATTAAAATAAACGAATTAAAAGTATTAAACAGACTATTTGCTTATTAAAGAATATTTAGGAATTTAAAAATATTTTAATACATATTTTGCCCATTTTGAGTACATATATATGTACATATTTTCCAATAATAAAAACATTTTATTCCGCCCTCTGGTAATGAATTACTGAAATTAAATTAGTTTTCCCCCAGTTAAATTACTTTTCCAGTATTTAAATTACTGTTACAGCAATTACTTTTCCAGTAATTACATGTAAATTACTTGTCCAGTAATTAAATTACTTTTCCATTAATTAAATTACTTTTCCAGTAATTAAATTACTTTTCCAGTAATTAAATAACTGTTACAGTAATTACTTTTTTACCAATTAAATTACTTTTCCAGTATTTAAATTAGTTTTCCATCAATTAAATTACTTGTCTATTAATCAAATTACTTTTTTAGTAATTAAATCCCTATTACAGTAATTACTTTTCCAGTAATTAGTAATTTTTGTACAAAACTTTGTTCACGATTATCGGATAAATCAGTAAATGCTTTTGTTTGTCTAAAAGTTTATTATCTACAAAAATTATAACTACTTTAAAAAAAATTAAAATTTTGTTTCATGTGATTGATGTTTTTATCAAAAAATTTTAAATCTTAAGAAGGGAAAAAAAACACAAAACCGAAAAATTGCGGTTTTCAAAAAGAAGAACCCGAAAAACCGCGGTTTTCGAAAATCGCGGTTCTCCAAACTCTATTTCGAATGTGAAGCGAGGCAATTATTAAACTAAAATAAACATTTCTTCATTTTTAAAATACTTTTATCATCTGTATTAATTAACCATTTCACGTATAATAAAAATCTGAAAACGTTGCTCATAAAAAAGCTGGAGAATAAACTTTTCTGCATCTGAAAATACTTGCAGATCTTCTCTTTACTTTTGCTATTTTAAATGCAACATAAAGCTTATTAGCTAAGCAGGGCTTTCTAGCTAATTTCCTTTGAGAATGAACAAAAAAGCATGTAGGTTGTTTGACGACATGTGGTAGGAAACATCGGAGAAGGTTGGTAAATATCAATCAATCTTTTTCAAATATCATAATTTGCTAAGGGCTGACTCTCTCTATCACTCCTTTACTCCCACCTTTTGTGCAGGAATGTTTTCGGAAACTACACACTCTAAAATAGTGAAAATTAACCAGTATACACGTCTATAGATTGGCTTATTGGTTGGTTACATTAGAATTTTCAATTTTCCCAAATTTATCTCATTTTTGTGAAAAATCATGAAATTTCACCAGAACCCCGGAACATATAAAGTTGGCAGCCAGGAAAGCTTGCTTTATTGCATCACGCTTTTTTTTTTCAAAGAATAACTTAACCCACGTGGGTTATGGTAAAGGTGACCTTTTGGCAAAGAAGTGAGAGGTTCTTGGATGAAGTCCTGGCTGAAGTTTTTGAGTATTAATTTTTTTCAATGCAAGGCAGGCGTATACTAGGATCAAGCAAAGTATTTACTCAAATGTTTATTGCAAAATGTTCCCAATCTGAGATATTATACTGTACTAGTCGTGTAACCCGTCCTAGGACGGTAAAATTTAGAAAAAATTATTTGTACGTTTGTTTTTACGATGAAAAAATTGTCCATCGTTTGATCTTACGGGTTACTTTTTAAAGAGGCCATTACCTCCAGAAATTTCTTGTCAAAATATCGTCAAAATTTTTTTTAAATTAAAAATAATTCACAAAAGTCAACCCCACACTTAAGTGGCAAATCACATTTCCATAATTCCTTAATTAAATGCATGTATGCTTTATTCATAATCAACTCAATACATTCTTCCAATCAACTTGAGAGGGGTGTATGGCATTTGACCTAAACCACTTGCCCGAAATGAATGTATGTCCTAAAACCACTTGCCCTAAAACCATATGCTCTAGGATGATTTTTATCTTGAGTTTAAAATTAAAAAAAAATCATTTGTGCTGTGACGACCCAGTCTGCCTCCTTCCTTGATTGGAAATAGCTGACTGAATGCTGCTGCAGTAGGCAGCCCGGCAGACGACATAATGCTCCAGTAGACCTCGCCATATTGAGGTAATGAGGGAGAGGTCAATTAGGGTCACTGTCTTCCCCAAGTGGAGCAGCCTGGGAGGGATATAATTGCAAGGCGGCCATTACTCTGAGAGTGTAGTAGAGAGCCTAAAAGAGAAAACATCTTGCTGCTGGAAGCCAGAGTGGTCTGCAGAATACGTCTTCTTCAATTGCTTTCTTTGTTTTGAGCTTTGATTGCCTTTCTCTGCTGGACAAGATGTCCAGCAGATACTTGTATATGCTAATTGAGTAAGTGTAAATAAATCATCTATTTAACTTATATCTACACTGTGTCATGTGTCTCATTTCTGGGGAATCTACCTCGGGGAGAGTGGGGCAAGTAGACTTCGTGCCAGTGCACGGTGGGATCTATCGGAGATCCACCGCGACTTCTTGTCTTGTTGGCGGGTATTCACCGTCGACGTGCAGCGAAGGTGACTCCGGGTTGGCTGGCGCCACCGAGGACTACGTGCGAGGATGTTGCCACGCCTTCGATCCCGTTCCAAAGGAGTCTGGCCAGGTGATTTCAAGGGGAAAATTCGCCTGGGGTATTGTGGACAACCAAGCGGCTTGTTACACTGTGCTGCTTCTTAAATTTAAATTGAAAATAAGATGCCCTAGGAGGGGCTTCACTTCTAGTTATTAAGTAACTAGTGAATGACACCAGAAGGATTCAAACTACTGATCTCAAGGTTGGTACTCAGAGATGTTACCACATGGGCTATTCAGCCATTCTTGAGTGTTAGGCTTAGTACATAATAGACAAATGTTAGTAAGCTGTGAGCGTTACATTACAGGAAGCTACAAATTCATAAACAAACAAGGAGAACTACTTATATTAATAAGGCTATCACTATCACACCCATTGAAGACGGGCTTTCGTTCCAGTATTTAATTATTATTATTGTACTAACGGTTATAGGATGACAACAAAAACAACCAAAAAATGATGCACAGAAACAGCTGACAAGTGAAAACTAGATGAAAAATAAGATTTCAATACACATATTCAATGCTTACGTAGATTGATGCTAGTATATTCTCTATATTGTAGAGGCAATATTTGTTCTAATGTGTTCCGTAAATCTTCATGCTGGGAAAAAGCAACTAGCCTCATACAATGGTGCTACCAGTACCACACGAGGTAAGAATTATCAAAGACATTCTCGTCTCGAGGCAAATTCCTATCATTCTTTAAGATATACAGACTTACAAGTGAAACCTTGTTTTGTTTTTTCTCTCCCCAAAAGTTTTTTTTCTTCTTATTTCTACCTCAGTGATTTGTTTCTTCTCTTCACATCCTTTCATTCCTCTCCTCCTTTCCTTCCACTTTTCTGTTTTCTATGTATAAATTAAATAGGCCTAAAGACAGATATAGCTATAACCAAAATAGGCGCATGTAAAATGAACATTTTATATTATACTAGCTGAGTTACCCGGCGTCGCCCGGGGCAAAATATGAAGATACCCCTGCCACCCCGTTCTTGCTTGAATATGAATTATGCATACAGCTTTTATTTTTATGAATACCTAGATAATAGATATGAAAACATGTCACATCCAGTATAAAGCCTTGAAACTATTTGCCCTAAAGAAACATTTGCTCTAAATGGACACTTGCCCTAAATCCACTTGAACCACAGCCATTTGTAATAGAGACATTTGCCCTAAAACTGTTTGCCCTAGAGACATTTGTCTTAAAAACACTTGCCATTAAACCAATTGTCCTAAAAGTACATTTGCTCTAAAAATACTTGACCTAAAGGTACATTTCCTGTAAAAGAATGTTTGAAACTAAAACCATTCGAAGTAAAAGAATGTTTGAAACTAAAACCATTTGCCGTAAAAGAATGTTTGAAACTAAAACCATTTGATCTAAAGGTAAATTTGCCCTAAAACCATTTGCTCTAAAGGTACATTTGCAATAAACCATTTGCCTTAAAGGAAAATTTGTTCTAAAATGACTTGCCCTAAAAATGTTTGAAACTAAAACCATTTGCCCTAAAAGGATGTTTGAAACTAAAATCATTTGCTCAAAACAGACATTTGCCTTAAAACCAGTTGCCCTAAACCATTTGCCCTAAAAGAATGTTTGAAACTAAAAGCATTTGTAATATTTAAGGGACATTTGACCAAAAACCATTTGCCCTAAAATATGTTTGAAACAAACCATTTGTTCTCAAGGGATGTTTGCCCTAAAAACACTTGTCCTAAAAAGGTTTTTGAAACTGAAACCATTTGCCCTAGTGGTATATTTGGCCTAAAACCATTTGCCCTAAAAGGATGTTTGAAATTAAAGCTATTTGCCCTAAAAGATGGTTTGAAACTACAACCATTTGTTCTAAAGGGACATTTGCCCCAAAAGGATGTTTGAAACAAACTATTTGCCTAAAAGAATGTTTGAAACGAAAACCATTTGATCTAAAGGTAAATTTGCCCTAAAACCATTTGCTCTAAAGGTACATTTGCAATAAAACATTTGCCTTAAATGAAAATTTGTTCTAAAATGACTTGCCCTAAAAATGTTTGAAACTAAAACCATTTGCCCTAAAAGGATCTTTGAAACTAAAACCATTTGCTCGAAACAGACATTTGCCTTAAAACCAATTGCCCTAAACCATTTGCCCTAAAAGAATGTTTGAAACTAAAAGCATTTGTAATATTTAAGGGACATTTGACCAAAAACCATTTGCCCTAAAAATATGTTTGAAACAAACCATTTGTTCTCAAGGGATGTTTGCCCTAAAAACACTTGTCCTAAAAAGGTTTTTGAAACTGAAACCATTTACCCTAGTGGTACATTTGGCCTAAAACCATTTGCCATAAAAGGCTGTTTGAAATTAAAACTATTTGGCCTAAAGGTACATTTGCCCTAAAAGATGGTCTTAAAAACACTTGCCCTTAAACCAATTGTCCTAAAAGTACATTTGCTCTAAAAATACTTGACCTAAAGGTACATTTAATGTAAAAAAATGTTTGAAACTAAAACCATTTGCCGTAAAAGAATGTTTCAAATTAAAACCATTTGCCATAAAAAAATGTTTGAAACTAAAACCATTTGCCGTAAAAGAATGTTTGAAACTAAAACCATTTGATCTAAAGGTAAATTTGCCCTAAAACCATTTGCTGTAAAAGTAAATTTGCCCTAAAACCATTTGCTGTAAAGGTACATTTGCAATAAACCATGTGCCTTAAAGAGAAATTTGTTATAAAATGATTTGCCCTAAAAATGTTTGAAACTAAAACCATTTTCCCTAAAAGGATGTTTGAAACTAAAACCATTTACTCTAAATGGACATTTGCCCTAAAACCATTTGCCCTAAAGGTACATTTGCCCTAAACCATTTGCCCTAAAGGTACATTTGCCCTAAACCATTTGCCCTAAACCATGTGCCCTAAACCATTTGTCCTAAAAGAATGTTTGAAACTAAAAGCATTTGTAATATTTAAGGGACATTTGACCAAAAACCATTTGCCCTAAAAATATGTTTGAAACAAACCATTTGTTCTCTAGGGACATTTGCCCTAAAGGGACATTTGCCCTAAAGGGACATTTGCCCTAAAAACACTTGTCCTAAAAGGTCTTTAAAACTGAAACCATTTGCCCTAGTGCTACATTTGGCCTAAATCCAGTTGCCCTAAAAGGATGTTTGAAATTAAAACCATTTGTTCTAAAGGGACATTTTCCCCAAAAAGATGTTTGAAACAAACTATTTGCCTAAAAGGATGTTTGAAACTAAAATCATTTGCCGTAAAGGGACATTTAAACGAAAACGATTTGCCATAAAAGGCTGCTTGAAATTAAAACTATTTGGCCTAAAGGTACATTTGCCATAAAAGATGGTTTGAAACTAAAACCAGTTGCCCTAAAAGGATGTTTGAAACTAAAACAATGTGCCGTAAAGGTACATTCGCCCTAATAGGTATAGAAGTTGACATACTGCAGCGCCATCTGGTGGCGACCTACAACAAAAAGGATAGCATAAAAACCTTCTCCGTGAAAAAATACATATACTTGGTAATTTTCATGGTGATCGGTCAAACGGTTTAGGAGTTTAGCGATTACATATATATATATATATATATATATATATATATATATACTAGCTGAGTTACTCGGCGTTGCCCAGGGCGAAATATGAAGATACCCCTGCCACCCCGTTCTTCTTGCTTGAATATGAATTATGCATACAGCTTTTATTTTTATGAATGCCTAGATAATAGATATGAAAACATGTCACATCCAGTATATAGACATTTGTCCTAAAGCCTTGAAACTATTTGCCCTAAAGAAACATTTGCTCTAAATGGACACTTGCCCTAAATCCACTTGCCCCACAGCCATTTGCAATAAAGAGACATTTGCCCTAAAACTGTTTGCCCTAGAGACATTTGCCTTAAAAACACTTGCCCTTAAACCAATTATCCTAAAAGTACATTTGATCTAAAAATACTTGACCTAAAGGTACATTTCCTGTAAAAGAATGCTTGAAACTAAAACCATTCGCCGTAAAAGAATGTTTGAAACTAAAACTATTTGCCGTAAAAGAATGTTTGAAACTAAAACCATTTGATCTAAACGTAAATTTTCCCTAAAACCATTTGCTCTAATGGTACATTTGCAATAAACCAATTGCCTTAAAGGGAAAGTTGTTCTACAATGATTTGCCCTAAAAATGTTTGAAACTAAAAACACTTGCCCTTAAACCGATTGTCCTAAAAGTACATTTGCTCTAAAAATACTTGACCTAAAGGTACATTTCCTGTAAAAGAATGTTTGAAACTAAAACCATTTGCCATAAAAGAATGTTTGAAACTAAAACCATTTGCCATAAAAGAATGTTTGAAACTAAAACCATTTGCCGTAAAAAAATGTTTGAAACTAAAACCATTTGCCGTAAAAGAATGTTTGAAACTAAAACCATTTGATCTAAAGGTAAATTTGCCCTAAAACCATTTGCTCTAAAAGTAAATTTGCCCTAAAACCATTTGCTCTAAAGGGACATTTGCCCCAAAAGGATGTTTGAAACAAACTATTTGCCTAAAAGGATGTTTGAAACTAAAATCATTTACTCTAAATGGACATTTGCCCTAAAACCATTTGCAATAAAACATTTGCCCTAAAGGTACATTTGCCCTAAAACATTTGCACTAAAGGTACATTTGCCCTAAAAGAATGTTTGAAACTAAAAGCATTTGTAATATTTAAGGGACATTTGACCAAAAATATGTTTGAAACAAACCATTTCTTCTCTAGGGACATTTGCCCTAAAGGGACATTTGCCCTAAAAACACTTGTCCTAAAAGGTCTTTGAAACTGAAACCATTTGCCCTAGTGCTACATTTGGCCTAAATTCATTTGCCCTAAAAGGATGTTTGAATTTAAAACCATTTGTTCTAAAGGGACATTTGCCCCAAAAGGTTGTTTGAAACAAACTATTTTCCTAAAAGGATGTTTGAAACAAACTATTTGCCTAACAGGATGTTTGAAACTAAAATCATTTGCCGTAAAGGGACATTTACACGAAAATGATTTGCCATAAAAGGCTGTTTGAAATTAAAACTATTTGGCCTAAAGGTAAATTTGCCCTAAAAGATGGTATGAAACTAAAACCATTTGCCCTAAAAGCATGTTTGAAACTAAAACAATGTGCCGTAAAGGTACATTCGCCCTAATGGGTATAGAAGTTGATATACTGCAGCGCCATCTGGTGGCGACCTACAACAAAGGGGATAGCATAAAATCCTTCGCCATGAAAAAATACATATACATGGTAATTTTCATGGTGATCGGTCAAACGGTTTTGGAGTTTAGCGATTACATATATATATATATACAAACATCCATTTTTATATATACAGATATATACAGAAGATTATATTATATAAATAATATCCCAGATCTGTATGTGTGTGTGTGTGAGGGAACTAACGCTGTGTCGGAATTTATATACATTTAAATAAATGAATTGCTTATTTTTCTCAAGGTCAACTATATGTTGAACTCTTCCCATCCAAGAACCCCATGATATTAAAGTGGAGTGGAGAAAAGGTTGGAAAGCTTAGAGAGGGGGAGAGAGAAACGTGGAGGGGAAAAGGTTGGAAAGTGTAGAAGGGGAGAGAAACGTTGAGGGGGAAAGTGGGAGGGGTGGCTGAAATTGAAATGAAAGGAGTAAAAACAGGAAAAAATGACGCGCATGCGCACAATTGCCTGTGAATTTTGCTCCCGTCATTTATGACGGGTTACCCCACTAGTTTTATTTATATTAAACTTTGTCTGTCTGTGTTATAACGCTGTAGAAACAAGGACAAAAAGGTTTAAGCTTAAGCCTAGTATACACCGGGATTCTTTCTTGCGATACATTGTTGCGGGGCTGAATCACGGCTGAATCTCGTCTGTTGCGATTCTGTCCCGCAACAATGTTGAAATGTTTCGGGGCTGATTCGCGTCAGCTCAGATTCATGTTTTTTGATTCCCATCAAAATGGGAAACATTTCAACATTGTTGTGGGACATTTCATGGTGTGGACGTCTTTTGAAACATGAACAAAGAGTCAAGGGGCAGAGTTTACTTTTAATTATTAAAGACTAGACTTAAAAAAAGATGTGGACCTCTGAAAATACTGTTAAACTAACTAATGAATTGTGTTTGTGGGAAGTAATTATGTCTTCTGATTACAAATACAAATAAAAGAAAATGAAATTTCGAAATGTTGCACCCATCTTCCAATTTCAGGGTGTCCAAAGGCTTAAACCGAATGTTCACTCAGCTCAGAAGAGCTTGTGTGCCCAACACTGTTTCTGCTTTATTTACCCCTCATTATGAATCACCATGTAGGCCCATATTGCAGGGGCCACTTCTGCTGGTGATAATTACATGGTGAAAGCCAGAAGGATGGAGAGGAACTGAGTATAGGTGTGGACACGGAACTCTGTTGAAGGTCTGAATCGCGTCAGTTGCGAATCTGCCCTGCAACATTAAATCAGAGCAGCCCTGCAACAATATTTCGCAACAAAGATTTCAGGTGTGTGCTAGGCTTTAAACGGAGAAATTGCAGAAACTGAAGAGTAGCAGAAACCACTATGAAGCTTTATAAAACGTTGATGGCTTTTTAAACATTTAATTTGTTTGATGAAATGTTTTATGTTGTGAGCGTGAGTGGCGATTCTGACCTTTAAATCCGTAGCTCGTCTCTTCCCTTGATCATGTGGTAACCACGTGAGGAATATTGGAGTTACCAAAGTAGGCAGATGGTGATGGATTGTAGTCGTCCTCCTGAGTAAGGGCGAAATCTTTCAGAGATATGGTTAAAATCCACTTCTGATCGCCGGTGTTTCTTCTTCTTCTATCTGAAGACGAGCTCTGTAAGGGATCTGTATGTCTTCTTGCCCTATAATGTCTCCGGCCTGTACAGAGAAGGGTTAGTTTCCAAACAGAAAGACAACACAGGTTCTTGTTATAAACACTTTATTCATTCTTGTACAGATAATCTTAAGATACACAAGAATGAATGTTCAGAATTAATAGTGCGTCCACATACCCATGAAGTGATACGGAAATAATTGACGTAGTACAAAAGTTAAGCGAAACAGTGGACGAGGAACAAAGAGGAACATGGCCCTTTTATACCTTTGACCTGTGTACACCTATGGGTTGTAACCAGGTCCAAGTGACCATGGTCCTAAAGGTACCAATCCGCTGACTGAGTTTAAATATAGACAAAGGGAGGGACAGAGATGAGTCATGCACCCCCAGGCTAGCATTCCAGGAGGATCATGACTCACTGGGTGTTACAATGTTGTATTTATGTCAAATTATGAATTTTTTTCGCTCGCTGCACTAGCCAAATATATTCTGCAATGCTGCACTATTTTTAACTCTAAAAAATGATATTTATCATCGATCTTTGGTAAGTAATTACTATCGGTTTCATAACTAATATAACATTCTATAAACCACTTTAATCTCTGGATATCGATTAGCCCCTCCCAGACCCGAATCCTGGCTGTGCCACTGAAGTAGATTGTGTTGTGCTTTTTTGTGCGAGAGGGGCTGTGGTAGTTATTATTAGTATTATTATTATATTGTTAGTCATAAAAAAGTGTAAATCTTCACAAATTTTCCTTGTTAATTTAATATATCTATAACCACTTTAAAGGTGGCATCAAAATGGCTCCTCCATAGTCAGCATGAATGCGGTAGCCTGTAGTTAGGTTAAGTTACCGAAAAACAGAAAGTGTTTCCCCTCCCGCCTTCCAACTTTCTTTCATTTCTTTCTAAAGCCTAGTACACATCTGGCAACTTTACTGCGATACAGTGTTGCTGGGCCGCTTCAATACAATGTTGCTGGGTAGAATCGCAGCTGAAGTGATTCAGACCTGCAACAATGTTCTGTCTACACAATTATACCCAGTTTCTCTTCATCCTTCTGGCTTTCACCATGTCTTTATCACCTGTGGAAGCGGCCCTTGCAATATGTTGCCTACACAGGGATTCATCAAGATGGGCGAATAAAACAGAAACAGTGGTGGGCACTGGGCACACAAGCTTTCCTCAGCCGAGAACACATTCAGTTCACCCTGAAATTAGGAGATGGGGCAGGAGTTCGAAATCACCAAAAACACAATTTAGCAGTGATTTTATACAAAGGTCCTCAAGTACATGTATAGTTTAACAGTATTTTAAAAGCTTAGTCTTTAATAATTAATAGCAAACTGAGCTCTTTGAATGTTTGTTCGTACTTCAGAAAGTGTCCACACTATGAAATGTTTCACAACAATGTTTAAATGTTTCCCATTTTGACGGGAGTCAAAAAACATGAGTCTGAGCTGATGCGATTCAGCTCGGAATAGTTTCAACTTTGTTGAAGGTTTGTATCGCAACTGACGCAATTCAGACCCCACAACATTGCATCACTGATTAAAGTTGTTTACCGCCTTTGTTTAAAATAGGGGAGCGACTTGCTGTAGGATACTCGGAAGAGATTATGGCTGCACCATGCTCTAAAGGATGCTGCCGCCGATGCAAATTACTCTGGGCTGCTCAGATTTCTACGACATGTTTACTGTATATTGAAACGATAAGTCCAGGAGCGATCCTGGCTCATTTATTTTTGCCTGGTATTGGTGTAGAACTTTGCCAACCCTCTGTACTCACGTACAGAGGATTGACCCAGTTCTATCAGCTGATGACGATGCCAATATCCTGCCTTGGGTCTTGGGTCCTTTTTCCTCCTAGTCCCACCCCTTAATACAAAGAGATCGACCTGATAAGCCGCAGCATTAGGTCTATGGGGTTAAAACTTTCTATTGTAAGTTTGTTTTGAATATGAGTGAGTCATTTGTCTATATTTTGTTGACCACTGGTCAATCATGTTGATTGGCCAGTTTGGTTGTTACTTGTGTGTTTTTACCCAATCAGGGGCTACTGAGAAAGTTTTCTCAGTATCCTCTTTTTGGGTATAAAACGCCGTGTATTTTGTATGAAAAGAAGAAGTCTTGAAAGCACTCTTGTGACACAGACATTATGTCCAATTTTGCCTAAAGATGATGAAAAATGTAAATAAACTGTTACAATGTTTATAAAGTTGCAGAAGAGTTATTTTTATATTCTTGAACTGAATGAAGAACTTAAACATTTTGACATCTAATACTGTCAACCCAGGTGTAAACCTGGATCTCCAGCACTAGATAAAACTTTGGAGGACAACATGATCAAAGAGCTTTTTTATGGGCGAAAGCCCGGGGAATAACAAACAGCAAAATATCCTTTAAACTGTAAAGGTTCTTGTGAGAGGAACTTGTGAGGAAATGTATGGGACTAATTTGTTCCCTTCCTCCCGAACCAGAGTAGAATTAGTGGCCTAGCCAATCACTTTCTGATCGCCCGAAAGAGTGCTACGATACTTTTGACAATTCTATTCAACCCCTGAACATTATTCATTACAATATAGGAGTTTTATATCTTTGAGTCTATAGAATAAGGCCCGGTGCACACAGTCACGTTTTAGATGTGCGGTGCCTCTGTGGTGCTATACCGGCACCAAAAAAATCAATACACACAACACAGGTGAAATGACGCACGACAAATTATCTTTAAGGCAAAAAAATTACACTTAAAGTATTTTGCAGTTAATATACCATATATATAAAAAGTTCTTTAACCAATTGTTTACCGATCAACATAAAACGGAGTTGCATGTACAGGCGATAGTTTTGGTCAATTTGATTTTATTCAATAGGAATGTAGTATTTTCCCCCAATAAAAGTAGCTGCAAACAATATTTTCCCATTTAGTAAAAGCAGCTGTGAATGCCATGCTTTATCAATATCCATGGAGGCATTATTTGTTTTGATGATGGACGAAGAACTCTTCATCTAAGGTTTGATGAAATATTGATAAAACATAATTTTTTTAAATGTGTTCTATTTTATTATTATTTTTCCCCCACATTTTTATCATTATATTTGAAATTCAATATTTTTTTTTATTTTTTATAGAGAAAAGCAGCTTTACTAGTCTGTTTAGAATACTTTTGATTCTGAAGAGCTGGTTTTATATGTTGCAGAAATAAATACTGAGTTCTATTGGCCACAATTGACCAATGCTATTGCCAATGACCGGTGTGTGATCAGTACCGTTACGGCGCCATGGGGATGTACAACATAAAATGCACGCAAGATCAATGTGCAGTGTGGCAACATCGCCAGAGGTATATGTGCAGTGCAGTGCCTCATATCAAACTTAAGCTACATTCCCATTGCAAAGCTAAAAGGGATACTACACTGCTACTGCACTTGTTGTTGCTGTGCAGATGTTCCCATTCCACTGCTACATTGCTCTACTTAACTTTGTTATTCTTGCTGCTAGCCAATCAGGTGCAGATAAGAAGATGTGATGTCATAACAGTAAGCCGCACGTACCACTTGTAAGGCTTTTATCATTTCTTTTTAATAATGGCAGCCACTAGGAAGTTAATTTTTTTAGCTTTGGGATTGTGTGTTTTATAAAGAAAATCTGGTCACTGCTGTAATTAGATCTCTTGAGAAAATAGAATATAGAAAGGGAATGTGTTCTTTTGTTATTGGCTGTTTCACTACTGATTTCCTGTTTCACTATTGATATAATGCTCATTCTCATATGTTCATTACTGCTACTTTATAGCTACTTTGCTTCATTATAACCTCATTGCTGATGCCTTTTAAAAAGAAAAAGAAAAGCATACGTTGTACTCGTGCTTATTGGTTATTTCAGTAGATAAGTAATAAATTAGTCAAACAAAACATGCTAGAATGTTCACGTTTTTGTTCTCGAGTTCTCTCGTCTACCCAAAAAAACAACACTGCGTCTATTGACACAATAAATGTCCCCTGTCTTCCATTTTGTTTTTATTTGGTTTTCTTTAAAACTCAAAATATATAATACTCCTTCTAATTGGGTGATAGAAGAAAAATTTTCATTGTCTAGCTGTAATGTGAACTGCAGTGAAGTAAGTTCAGTAATTTTGCAGTAATGAAGTAGGAGCAGTAGCAAACATTGTAATGAGAATGAGCCTATAACCAACATTGACTGTTTCCCCTACTGAACTTTACAACACTCAAGAAAGTTGTAAGTTAGTTACACTTTGTGACGCCATCAGGTCAAAAAGTAGCAACAACGTAGCTGTTAGCTTAAACTTCATTCATGCGACGTTGAGCAACCTACCACGAGCGAGCATCAGTGCACATTCACGTCTTCATACCATATACAATTAGCATCTATTAACGACTTGTCAAAGCATCGCGACTTGCTACTCAGTCGCCAAGCTTCTGTTCAAACAGAAGCTTCAGGTCGCAAATGTTTAAAGTCGCTACCCAACAACCAATCAGAGACCAGATTTTGTTGCATATGGCGTCTTCAACGCCATTTTTTATGACATCACACACCATGTAGACACTCCCAAAACGTTTGTAGCTGCAGCACATTTGTAGTATGTGCCAGCGACTAGCGACTTGCTATTTCAAGTCGCTATGCTAGTCTCTAGTCGCTAGTCACAGACGCTACGCTCAAGGTAGCAGGTATGAAGTTCCAGCTTAACTCGTGAGTGGGAATGTAGCTTTTTACTATCGCAGACCGTAATTCCGGCGCCGTTATGGCACCACATGTCTATAAAACACAAATGTGTGCACCGGGCTTAAAAGCTATCCCTAGAATCAAGTTTAATAGATTTAATATGCTATAATTAAAATGCGCCACTGTACCTACATCTAGAAAATGTTCATAGTTTCAAATATTAATTTTTGTATTTTTTGTTGTTGTTAGTTTTCTAAATGCAATCTTTCTCAGTAATCTCTTTCTTTGCTTCTTTCAAGATAAACAAATGAAAAGCACACAAAAGAGAAACCTAATCTTCAATCTTAATTAACAATGCCATTTTTGTTGAAATTTAATCCTTTCACTGGAGTTTCTCTTTTCTAAAGAGATTATATAAAGTATTTTTTTTTTGGAAACCAAAATGTGCCAAGAAAACTGTAATTCAGAAAGAAATATTAGATCTAAATGTTCGTGGGCCACTGAAATAGTGGTCATACAATGGACAACAAAGTAATCATCATCATCATCATCATGTTGAGTCTTTTAACTTTTGGTTGCCAACTAGAAACCGTATTTCTTCATTTTCTTTAGTGAAAACAGCAAACAAACAAGTTTTCATCTCATGTCAAAGCCATGCAAAAGTCTTTTTTCTAGCCAATGGTCATAGTCTTTTTATCGATTGTCTATCTTCCACTTCCGGATTCGGCCTTTTGTTAGTTTAACACCACCACACACATACATTGAATGGGCAACCAAAACATAATTCGCCACCACCATCTCAATCATAGATGCCGACACTAAAGAAGAATAGAACCCTTTCTCTCTCTTTCACTCTCGGCATAGAAAACCATGTCATTGACTAATTTAATGCGCTCAATGTAATCGTCTCAATTTGGCAAATGTTAACCTTTCAGAAATAGAAAGAAGAAGAAGAAAAAAAAAGAGAGAGAAAAATTGCAACCTTTTCCATGTTCTTTTATTCAAAGAGAAAAAGTCACCATATCACGGCTTCTCATTTGAACATGTTTTGATTCACTTTATACTACGAGACTAGGCCTACTTTTAAATATGTTCTCATCTAACAATAAAGAAATGACATTTTCTGTTAATTAATAGAATTAAAAATAACAAGAAAGAAAGAAAAAAAGTGTGCAAGCAAATCCTAGGGGTTTTCATTTACTGGTTTTATCGTTACCGGTAAACCAGTATCACCAGTCTATGTTGTTACATCGGTATTACCGGTAAATTGACCTTTCAATACCGGTTTTTCGGTAAATTTATATATATATATAAAATCCCAGGTCTGTGTGTTTGTGTGTGTGTGTGTGTGTGTGTGTGTGTGTGTGGAGTAACAAAAACCATTGAAGCACGTCGGAATTTATATAAATTTGAATAAATTAACCGTTTTTTTTTCTCAAGGTCAACTATATGTTGAACTCTTCCTTTGGAAGGTGTAGAAGGGGGGAGAAAGAAAGAAAAGTGGGAGGGGTGAGAGGAAAAGGTTGGAAAGTGTAGAAGGGGAGAGAGAAAAAAAAGTGGGAGGGGTGAGGAGAAAGTGTAGGGGAGAGAGAAACGTGGAGGGGGGAAAAGTGGAAGTGGGGAAACTGAAATTGAAATGAAAGGAGTAAAAAAGGAAAAAACGACGCGCATGCGCACAATTGCCTGTGAATTTTGCTCCCGTCATTTATGATGGGTTACCCCACTAGTTATTATATATATAATATTCCAGGTCTGTGTTTGTGTGTGTGTGTGTGTGTGTGTGTGGATTAACAAAAACCATTGAAGCACGTTGGAATTTATATAAATTTGAATAAATGAAAAGTTTTTTTTCTCACGGTCAACTATATGTTGAACTCTTCCTTTGGAAAGTGTAGAAGGGAGAGAAGAGAAAGAGAAAAGTGGGAGGGGGTGAGGAGAAAAGTTTGGAAAGTGTAGAAGGGGAGAGAGAGAGAAAAGTGGGAGGGGGTGAGGTGAAAAGGTTGGAAAGTGTAGAAGGAGAGAGAGAGAGAGAGAGAGAAAAGTGGGAGGGGTGATTGAAATTGAAATGAAAGGAGTAAAAAAGGAAAAAAACGACGCGTATGCGCACAATTGCCTGTGAATTTTGCTCCCTTCATTTATGATGGGTTACCCCACTAGTATATATATATTATGCCAGGTATGTGTGCGTGTGTATCTATCTGTAATAACGCTGTACAAACCTTGAAGCACGTCGAAATGTATATAAATTTGAATAAATGAACGGTTTTTTTCTCAATGTCAACTATATGTTGCACACTCCCATCCAAGAACCCCATTGATATTAAATTGGAGAGAGGAAAAGGTTGGAAAGTGTAGAGGGAGAGAGAGAGAGAGAAACGTGGAGGGGGAAAAGTTGGAGGGGGTGACTGAAATTGAAATGAAAAGAGTAAAAAGGAACAAACGACGTGCATGCGCAAAATTGCCTGTGAATTTTGCTCTCGTCATTTATGATGGGTTACCCCACTAGCATATATTATATATATAATATCCAAGGTCTGTGTGTGTGTGTGTGTGTGTGTGTGTGTGTGGGTGTCTTTCCTCTAACACTGGACGAACACCTTTGTCAGAATTTATATAAATTTGAACGAAAATGAACTGCTTTTTGACCTCCATTGCTCTAAAGAGCAATGGAGGTATATAGGATCATGCAAGAAAAGGGGAAACAAGGGATTCAAGGAACCCTATAGACCTCCATTGCTTTAATATATGCTTTCATATATCAAATAACCAACTTTTTTTCATTGTGCGCATGTGTACGCACATGTACACACTTGTGCGCATGTGTACGCACATGTACACACGTGTGCGCATGTGTACGCACATGTACACACGTGTGTGCATGTGTACGCACATGTACTTACGTGTGCGCATGTGTACGCACATGTACACACGTGTGCGCATGTGTACGCACATGTACACACGTGTGCGCATGTGTACGCACATGTACACACGTGTGCGCATGTGTACGCACATGTACACACGTGTGCGCATATGTATATAGATAATCACACATGTATGTACTCATGTACATGACATAGTTACATGTGATGCGCATGCGTCATTTATTTGTAATAATATGGGTTTAAAATGAAAATACGTCACATGTATTCTAATATACAAAAATAATAACAGAACATAAAAAGGAACACCCCTCCTAAATAATAGAAAAGTCCCCCCTTTCGAATGCTACAACTGGAAAGAGGAAGAATCTCAATTTTTTGAAAAAAAAATTACGTTTTTAAAAAATCGAAATTTTATATATCGAATCGCTCTAAAATTCCAATTTTTTTCCAGTTTCATCGTCAGAATGTTTACATCATTTTAAGTCTGATGACATTTTATTGTAGTTTATTGTAGTTTATTTTTTATTGTAGTATTATCGTTTTCGAGTTGTTCGACCCACTAAAAATTATGACCAAAAACTCAAAATTTGTTTCTAAAAAATTCATAAAAAATAACCCCAGGGTAAAATTTTCTAATTTTTTGTTAGGAGCTTCATATTGACCCACGGAATCAAATAAAAAATACTGCATGTCTTTATCTCATTCCGTTCTTGAGTTGTTCGAGGAACTAAATCTGGTTCCTGACACACACACACACATACACACACACACACACACACACACACACACACACACACACACACACACACACACACACACACACACACACACACACACAGACATCCTTTTTTCCCCCTTTTCTTGCATGATCCTATATCCATTGCTCTAAAGAGCAATGGAGGTCAAAAAAGGATGTCTGTGTGTCTGTGTGTGTGTGTGTGTCCGGAACCCGATTTCGTTCCTCGAACAACTCAAGAACGGAATGAGATAAAGACATGCAGTATTTTTTATTTGATTCCGTGGGTCAATATGAAGCTCCTGACAAAAAGTTAGAAAATTTTACCCAGGGGTTATTTTTTTATGAATTTTTTAGAAACAAATTTTGAGTTTTTGGTCATAATTTTTAGTGGGTCGAACAACTCGAAAACGGGGCCACCTACAATAAAATGTCATCAGACCTAAAATGATGTAAACATTCTGACGATGAAACTGGAAAAAAATTGGAATTTTAAAGCGATTCGATATATAAAATTTCGATTTTTTAAAAACGTAATTTTTTTTTCAAAAATTCGAGATTCTTCCTCTTTCCAGTTGTAGCATTCGAAACGGGGGACTTTTCTATTATTTAGGAGGGGTGTTCCTTTCTATGTTCTGTTATTATTTTTGTATATTAGAATACATGTGACGTATTTTCATTTTAAACCCATATTATTACAAATGAATGACGCATGCGCATCACATGTAACCATGTCATGTACATGAGTACATACATGTGTGATTATCTATATACACATGCGCACACGTGTGTACATGTGCGTACACATGCGCACACGTGTGTACATGTGCGTACACATGCGCACACGTGTGTACATGTGCGTACACATGCGCACACGTGTGTACATGTGCGTACACATGCGCACACGTGTGTACATGTGCGTACACATGCGCACACGTGTGTACATGTGCGTACACATGTGCACAAGTGTGTACATGTGCGTACACATGCGCACACGTGTGTACATGTGCGTACACATGCGCACACGTGTGTACATGTGCGTACACATGCGCACAAGTGTGTACATGTGCGTACACATGCGCACAAGTGTGTACATGTGCGTACACATGCGCACAAGTGTGTACATGTGCGTACACATGCGCACAAGTGTGTACATGTGCGTACACATGCGCACAAGTGTGTACATGTGCGTACACATGCGCACAAGTGTGTACATGTGCGTACACATGCGCACAATGAAAAAAAGTTGGTTATTTGATATATGAAAGCATATATTAAAGCAATGGAGGTCTATAGGGTTCCTTGAATCCCTTGTTTTTCTCAAGGTCAACTATATGTTGCGCCCTTTCCATCCAAGAACCCCATGATATTAAATTGGAGAGGGGAAAAGGTTGGAAAGTGTAGAAGGGGGAGAGAAACATGGAGGGAGAAAAGTAGGAGTGGGTGACTAAATTTGAAATGAAAGGAGTATAAAAAGGAACAAACGACTTGCATGCGCACACCAGAGGAAAATGAAAAACTCATTTTCTCTTTCAAATATAAAAAGGGGAGGGGATAATAGTAGCAAAATTAAACTACAGTTTATCACGGGCAATTGTGCCCAGCATTACAATTTCTTTTCCTCCACCCTGTTATGAACGTCATCAATTTCTAATTGGGTTTGTTACTTGGTCTGACGTCATAAAAGGGTGGACTCAGTGGAGGAAAAGAAGTTCTAATGCTGGGCCTGTGAATTTTGCTCCTGTCATTTATGTCGGGTTACCCCACAAGTATATATATACCAACCCTAAGTCTGTCTGTATAACGCTGTACAAACAAGAACAAAACATTTAAGCACATCTGAATTTACTTAAATTTAAATGAACCGCTTTTTTCTCAAGGTCAATGCTATGTTGCGCTCCCGATCCAAGAACCCAAACAATATGAAAGTGCTTATATATAAAAAACATAGTTAAATCAAACTCATTCCCCATGCTATTAAATGGGAAGAGGGCAAAGGTTGGAAAGGGTGGGAGAGGGGGTGGGATGAGAGAGAGAAATGTGGAGGGGCAAAAAGGGGGAGGAGATAATAGTAGCAAAATTAAACTAGAATTTGGCTCCCGTCATTTATGACGGGTTAACCCACTAGTGTTTTATATTAATTTGGATAAAAGAATTGACCAATATTTATGAACCACTGAGTTTGAAATTAAAATTTTCCCATACAAGTAGGCTTCCTACCTGTGGAGGACAATCCTCCAATCGGAAGAACTGTCCTCCGGCCAGGGCCGTCTAGGCCCGTCCTCCACGAACGTATTTAAGTTCTTATACAATTTATTGTGTGGAGGACGGTCCTGGCCGGAGGACATTTCTTATGAATGGAGGACTGTCCTCCAGAAAGGTGGATATGTGGCAACAGTAGCGTAGCTATGTCGGGGGGGGGGGGCGGTCCACCCTGGAAAGAAAGTTTTTTCCTGTCGGGATAATAGAAGGAGCTTTATAAAATTCTTTTAAAATGGCCCAAGAAGAATTTATAAAAAAATTTGTTTTAAAATCTGAAAAATGCAATAAATTCTAGTTGGTGAATTTTGCAGATTCACTAGCGGGTTGGTTGTTTTGCAGATATCCTAGGCAATCTGCAAATTGATTGACTCTAACATATACAGTATACTTCTGTAATAAAATTATTAGCTGCATATGTGACACTAAACCTACATACATTTGCCTTAATGTCATTTGTCCTAAAGGGATATTTTTAGCAAAACCATTTCTCATAAAGATGACGCTTTTATTCTTTTATGATTGAAAGAAAGCAATTGAAATTTCAAGGTTTCATTTGTCATTGAAGACTTTAAAAACAGTTCAGATTTTTTTGCTGTTTTTGACCTCCATTGCTCTAAAGAGCAATGGAGGTATATAGGATCATGCAAGAAAAGGGGAAAAAAAGGATGTCTGTGTGTCTCTGTGTGTGTGTGTGTATGTGTGTGTGTGTGTGTGTGTCCAGAACCCGATTTAGTTCCTCGAACAACTCAAGAACGGAATGAGATAAAGACATGCAGTATTTTTTATTTGATTCCGTGGGTCAATATGAAGCTCCTGACAAAAAATTAGAAAATTTTACCCAGGGGTTATTTTTTTATGAATTTTTTAGAAACAAGTTTTGAGTTTTTGGTCATAATTTTTAGTGGGTCGAACAACTCGAAAACGGGGCCACCTACAATAAAATGTCATCAGACCTAAAATGATGTAAACATTCTGACGATGAAACTGGGAAAAAAATTGGAATTTTAGAGCGATTCGATATATAAAATTTCGATTTTTTAAAAACGTAATTTTTTTTTCAAAAAATCGAGATTCTTCCTCTTTCCAGTTGTAGCATTCGAAAGGGGGGACTTTTCTATTATTTAGGAGGGGTGTTCCTTTCTATGTTCTGTTATAATTTTTGTATATTAGAATACATGTGACGTATTTTCATTTTAAACCCATATTATTACAAATGAATGACGCATGCGCATCACATGTAACCATGTCATGTACATTAGGGTGGTCCCTTGATATATATGGTAATTTTTAAATGCAAATATTTCATGTTCTGACCCCCCAGAATTGTTCTCCCAACCAAAAAAATAGTCTACATAAAAGTTTATAAATTTTAATTGATATTTAGAGGTAGCTCAATGAATTCAAAGTTTTCGTAATAGCGTAATCATCATGTATTCTCCTAAAATGTATATACCATTGTTTATCTAGTGTCACTAATATTGAAATAATTAGAATGAACTATTTTGTATACATAAGTTACAATTAAAACACAACAATGTAATTTATGCACATTTTATTAACATTGGACCAAACATGTAATGACTACAAAGTAGCTAATGTAGTCTTTTTGCAATCTGGATAACGACTAGAATGTTCTTTCACAACTTGAAGCAAATACTGTTTCTGATCTTCATTTTTTGTTAATATTGGATTGTACTCGTTCATCAATGCCACACCTCTTTCAGCATTGTCATTCACAACTTGTAAATGTTTTATGATATCCTTAGCTTGCTTGTAGTCTTCTCGCAGATGCCATATCTTTGGATCATGTTCTAAGAACCTTTTGGAAATGCCAAGATGGTCAAATAAGTGCATTGAGTTCTTCGATACAAAGTCTTCTATTCTCATATTAACGGAGCCACTGGCATTTTTGGATTCTCTTCAGAGGCTGATCTGCACCTTCCTTTTCATAAAGATATTTTAGCATTGCCTGTTTTGATTTGATTGGCACACTGTCATCAAAAAATGCAATCCAACTAGTTCCTCACTTAAGTACCAAAAATGTCCCTCAAATTTCTTGCAAGTAACATTGGATATTGAAGGATTGATTTTTTTATAATCTCTAAACTTTTGCAGAAGCTGTTGATCATTGAAAGCTGCAGTAATGGGAAGTGGGGCAGTGAACCAAGCCTTGATGTAGACATAAACAAGAAAGACACATATGTTGCATAGTCCTTTTTTTTCTCTTGCAGTGAGAGTAAACTGGTTACGAAACAGCCACATTTTTAGTGAGTATATTGCTTTGGACATTCATCTTGCATGATGTACAGCCCCAGGGGCTAAAAATCGCACACCTCGTGGTGGTGTACCTCCCAGAAAGATAATAGCTAATTCTAAACATTCTCTGTAATTATCTCTGATTTTAGTGTCAGTTTGTTGAAGCTGGTTAGTACAGAATTCAATGACATTGTCTTTTTCATCTTTCATCACAAGCTGTACAGTTTCACTGCTGTCTAAAGACATGTAAGATGACTGATCTATTTTAACCCAGAATTGCGTGAATCGCTTGAATATGGTTACATCAGGGCCAGAAAAGGTACAACCTATGGCTTCATTAAATGCACTAGCAAGAACAAGTTCTAAGATATGGTGACGACATGAAAAGTACAGAAGATCCTTCGGCAATTTCTGCTCTAACAGAATACAAGTTCCATTTCTGTGACCTGTGTTGCTAAATGTGGTATCGAAGCACATAGCTTTCACTTGATCGACAACATCCCATTCTTTAAGGAAATCTGCAACAGCAGTTGCCTGACACCCCCAGTGCCTGCCTGCAACTTAGGCACACCTAGAAGCTGGTTAACACCTAAAACCTGAAACAATCACAGGAAGCCAACCATTTTCTCTCTGTGCAAGTAGAAAATACTTGTCTTCTAGAATAGTAATCATTGTGAGGGCATCCTTATGAGCAATGTCAAATAAATTATCGAGGTCATCTTTAAACTGACTCTCATGACTTTGCTGAACAGCACTTTTCCTATTACAATTTTTTTTCAGTTTGACCCACTTCTCATGAAGCTGTTCTGTCTTCTTAACACAATCCTGTTCATGTCTTATGGGAATCCAGGCTTTTTCCAAAAATACTGCAGCTTCTTTTACAGCACTACGGGAACTTTCACGGATTGTCTTTTTTAAGGTTCGGTGGTGATAAAAAATACACTGAGCACTTGTTTATTAGAGGGTAACTTTGATCCCTTGATAGAGGTCTCTTCTGGCCCAATAAGCCATAAAGTATTGGTTTTTCTGGTTGCAGTAGCCATAACTATTAATTTTTCACTTTACCTGCAATAATAGAGAAAAATCATAAAAAATAAAGAATTTCATATTCATTGAGCTACCCCTAAATATTGCTTGACTGTAATATAACTTTGCACAACATAATTTTATACATAATAGAACAACATGGGAGGGTCAGACAAAGACTTTTAAAAACTTAAAAAATAAGGACCACCCTAATGTACATGAGTACATACATGTGTGATTATCTATATACACATGCGCCCACGTGTGTACATGTGCGTACACATGCGCACACGTGTGTACATGTGCGTACACATGCGCACACGTGTGTACATGTGCATACACATGTGCACACGTGTGTACGTGTGCGTACACATGCGCACAAGTTTGTACATGTGTATACACATGCACACACGTGTGTACATGTGCGTACACATGCGCACACGTGTGTACATGTGCATACACATGCACACAAGTGTGTACATGTGCGTACACATGCGCACAAGTGTGTACATGTGCGTACACATGCGCACAAGTGTGTACATGTGCGTACACATGCGCACAAGTGTGTACATGTGCGTACACATGCGCACAAGTGTGTACATGTGCGTACACATGCGCACAAGTGTGTACATGTGCGTACACATGCGCACAAGTGTGTACATGTGCGTACACATGCGCACAATGAAAAAAAGTTGGTTATTTGATATATGAAAGCATATATTAAAGCAATGGAGGTCTATAGGGTTCCTTGAATCCTTTGTTTTATTTAAATTTTCTTCCATTAAACACTTTTACATAGTAATATAAAAAACAACCATCACTAGAAAAAGTAATTACATGATAATACAAGTAAGTACACTTACAGTAAGTACACTTACTAATACTTGGTCACGATGGGACTAAACTTTAGATTTTTGTATGATAAACACAAAGTTTGTGGTAACCAATAGTGCCCTGCATAATTATGGATAATCTTTTGTATTTAAATAGATGAGTCGATGAGGTAAGGGGACATGACACCTAAAAGGACATATTATCTAAAGGGACATTTGTCAGAAAATATCTGACCTAAATGGGCATTTGCCCAAAAAGAATGTGCCTTAGTTACATTTGTTACAAGAGTCATTTGACCTAATTAGAAATTTGACCTAAAAATGTATTTTCCAAAAAACTATTTGCACTAAAGGAGCATTTGCTCTAAAGGAGCCTTTGCTCTAAAGGAGCACTTGCTCTAAAAGAGCACTTGCTCTAAAAGAGCACTTGCTCTAAAAGAGCACTTGCTCTAAAGGAGCATTTGCTCTAAAGGGACATTTGCCCTAAAGATACTTGCATTGAAACTACCATTTGGTACATTTGCTACAAACAGGCATTTGACCTAAAAGAACACATGATCTAAAACACCATTTGACCTAAAGGAATAAATGATGTAAAAAGCAATTTTACCAAGAAACATTTGACCAAAATGTATTTGCCATAAAAAGGAATTTGCCCTAAAAGGGCATATGACCTGAAGAAGCATTTGACCTAAACAAGTATTTGACCATATGGAAGATCTGACCTAAGAAAACTCAAGAAACCACCACAACTAGGTGCAAGACAGATTGTTATTAAACATATACTCATACCCTCTAGTACTGTAGGTTCCACAAAAAATGCCCGGATTGGTGCCGTGAAATGTTACTGGCTTATCAATTATTCCATTCAATGATATCCCCTTCAAAATGGACTTCTTGTGCATTCATACACAATTTGATATATATTAAGCTCTGTCTGTGTGTGTATAATGCTGTACAAACAAGGACAACATGTTTAAGCACGTCAGAATTTATTTAAATTGAAATGAACCGATTTTTTTCATGGTCAAAATTAAATAGTTTTAATAGCCAAATTAAACTAGAATTTTGCTCCCCTCATTTATGATGGATTACCCCACTAGTATGTAAATAATATACTGTAGATAAAGAAACTTATATGCAGATCTAACTCATATTGGCCATGGCAACACCGGGCATGTCTGTTAGTACTCAAAAAAATTCATTACAAATTAAACACATCGGATAGGGATTAATTTGTTCCTTTCCTCCCAAACCGGTATATATTTTATCCCCCACGAAGGTTGTTCGTTACAATTTTGGTGTAGGCACGGTGTAGTTGAACAATTTGTTACTCCCTAAGCTGTAAAAATTGTGTTGAAAAACACGCAGTAGAGAATAATCGACGTCAGAAATGACTTGTCTTCAGAAACTACTCAAAAATCTGAGGGACCTCGAGAGACTGATAGTGGAAAGATGTCGAAAGAAAAAGACTGCTGCGTTGAAGAAGATCATCAGAAGACAGCGGACCCAACTTGAGGAGGCCAGCAAAGAGAAGGAAATACTGCAACCCACTTTAGTTGTCGTCAAGCCTGAGGTGCAGTCTAATGATGGGAGCAAGACGCCAGAGGAAGCTGCAATTGCCAACATCATTGGAAAGCTGTCAAAGGAGAAACAGGATGTAGTGGTTCATCAAATCTTGGGCGATGAACGAAGCGAGAGAAGAGCGGGCTCAATCAACACTCAATTAGAATCGATTGAACCCGGGCGCAAGCCCGGTCTGGATAAAATTACCAAATAGACACACCGGATCTGGGACCTACGCCATACTCCGAGAGGAATTCGCTACATCTACTGCAGGGATTTCCGAAATACGATGGTCATGACAACATACTCCTCTACATTGAAGAATTTGAACCACACACGACTGGACTTCCCTGCAGCGATGCAGACACTTCGCAGGGCTCTTATGGAAGCATGCAATAAAATGGCTTGCACACTTCCGCTCTGCTTATGATGGACAAAAAATCACCTTGTCAATTATGAAGGAGGGAATCATCGCTAAATTTCTCCTACCGGACCAAAAAGTCCGCATGAATCGAGAGTTGATTGAGAGGCATCAGTTAGACCATGAAACTTTTTGGGTCTATGCTGAAAAATATGCAGAAATGTATTGGAGGATTCACCCAAATGATGATGAATCATTGCTCATAGCTACGCTAAGAAAGAGTCTGCTACCGGCACTTCGAAAACATCTGTATGGGGCGCCAAAGGATCGATATCACGAGTTCATTCACTTCACTACTGAAACTGAAGGTGAACTTGTGGATGAAAAGGAATTGGTTTAGAAGACATTGGCTGGAACTACAACCAAAACGGGCGCAAGCCAGTTGAGTCAACAGTCAAACTAAGGCATCAAGCAGACAAGGCAAGAAGTCGAACCCACCTGAAAAGGCTGACAAAAAGGACCGAAACAAACACACCAAGAACATCAAAACAGACGGAGAGCTCCTTGGAGAAAACACCAAGGGCCGCTCATCTGCTACCAATGTTGGGAGGCAGGCCACATGGATCGTGACTGCCCAAATCCTGCAAGACCAAAAACGGAACAAGGAAGAAACATTGCAGCAGCTACACTGACACCTGAAAACAGAGTCGACAAACCGTTGGCAACGACGACAACAAAATTTTCTCATACTGTCGAAGTTGACGAAATTCATGTTTTGCCGAATGGCATGAAAATGGTGCCATTTCAGGTAAGTGGAATGACGCACTATTTTCATTTGGAAAATCTAACAGAGGAGGTTTTAAAATTCTAAGGGCACCACTCAGCCCTAAAGTAGTGATGCCCGAAACCGAAATGATTAAGGAAAAGGATAACGGAAAAAATAAAGTCAACTTGGACAGTCATCAGGGAGTCCAAGCTGCAAATCGGCAACAAAAAGAAGTCTCCGAGCTACCATGCATTATGTGCATCGAGGTTCGACAGAAGGCGGACCCATAGGGGAACCCAAAAACCTATACCAAGATGACCGATATACGGTGACAGCAAAAAAACAAAAAGGAAGCCAAATCGCAGTTCGACAAGAAGCCTCAACAAGACTGACATCAAAAAAGGACATAACTGGAATCGAAAGTCGTACCATTCATGGGGGAGGTCAACTCAAGAAACCACTGCAAAGTGGGGCTGTAAAGACATTAAGGGAAAATGTCGAAACTAAGCCCTTCAGGGAACAGGAGTTAGTGAAAAGGCAAGTAACTGCTCCTGTAAAAGAACAAAAAGGGAACTTTGCAACTGGTCTCAGAAGAAAATATCTCTACAGCCCCTGGGTGCAAACACGTAGAGGAATTTCAATTGAGAATAATAAAACTCAATTGAGTCCTAAAAAGGAACAATTTGGCATTAAAATCCCATCAAACGATGAAATAGCATCCAAATTGTGTAAAGGAGAGGGCAAAATACGAATTTGTCGCTATACGGAGCAACACCTGGTGAGAGAAAAAGGTAAAAGAGACTTTTTTGATAGAAGCTCCTCCCACTTCCGGCCGGAAATTGAATTTACAAGCCCGACAAGATCACGTGAGAGGCCAATCACAATTTTGGATGCTACTTTTAAATCAGACTCTGCAACAGATAGCCACGCTTCGGAATTGTCAGCATCCAAACTATGCATCATTGAAAAGAGGATGGCCGATTCTACCAATAAAGGAAAATCTGGAGGTGAGGAAGCCTTCGAACTGGAATCGTTCTTGGAATCCGGCAAAATGACACCGGAATGGCTACTAATGCTATTTGGAGATGACAAAAACACCATTGCTGCAGGGATCCTTTCTGGCAGCAATGCCGTGCCATCGTCACCTGCAAAGGATGAGGCTGCAGGATCTACAAAAACGAAAAAAATAAAAAAGCCAGAGGGTGAGACCGTTAATTGTGTACCTTTGATTCATTCTCCTCTGGAACATCGCTGAAGCTGCCACTCAGAACCAGATATCGTCTATGAAGGACCCACAAAGGACCCAACGTTGCAATTTCCAAGGCCCCAGCGGAGAAAATGAATACTCTGCCTGGCAGTCTTTTGGATGGCTGTCTTCCGGCAGAGCTTGATAGTTCAAATCATCGGGGCAGAACGAAGGGAGAAAAGAACGCCGATAAGCGGGCAATGCAGACCTGGATCGATGGGCAGAACAAGGAACTGGTGGCTAGGGGATGGTCCCCAATTCAATTCAATTCAACTCAGTACACCTGAAATCAGCTCGAAAGCCATGTGGCAGGGGGGATTGCTCCCATTCATAAACTACTGTCATTTAAACAGAATAGGACATCATTGTTAAATTGAAATTGTCCTAACAAAGGGCTATCTACTGGAAGAGAATTCCATAGTTGACTAACATTTGGGAAAAAAGACCAGAAATATGCATCAGTTCTAGCAGTTAATTCTTTGATGGCCTTTGAATGGCCTTGTCTACCCTTACAAGGATTTCTAGTTAATAAGCCATTGAGCAGAGCAATGTTATCATCAGTCAGCAACCGTCCGAATCGCACAAGGCTTTGCTCATTTCTTCTGGCTGTTAATGATTCCCATTGTAGTTCCTGGAGCATTGACGATACACTGTCGGTATACATACAAGGTGCCAGCAGTTGGGACAGCACTCCCGAAGTAGCAAGCCTCCAGAGACGTTTCACCTTCACCTTCACGATGGACCAAGCCATTGTGAGAGGGTATGTTTATTGTCCTAACCAACCACTGACTTTGCTAGGGGTGATGGAGAGGGTCTCCATCGAATCGAAGGTTGTAGATCTGAGGAGAGAGGCTCATCCACCAGTGGTGAGCAATCCTGCTCGGCCCGCCAGGGAAAAAGTTCATCAATAAAAGGCCCAGGGACATTAGATGCCATGAAAATGTCAAGAGTGTCGGCTCCAGGAGGAACAGTCACAAAAGGAACCAAGGGAGCAGCCTAGGAGGGTCGAACTGGAACACATCCAGTTGAAATGTCATCCACACATACCTGGACAGGCCAGGAAGGGACAAGGTGCTACAGAAAGAAGGAGACACTGTAGAGACCTGAGAGGTTTAATTTGTGTGTTTCTGATAGTCAAATCTTCGAAAAAGGGATTTTATTTTTCTTTAGTATTTGTCTTTTGGGGAAAGATGTCATTATTTTAATTTTAATTGTTTAGGAGATTATTGTTTATTTTAAAACGTTTTGGGTGTGTTTTAGTCGAACCTAATTTAATGGGAGATTCATGGAAAAAATGATTTTGTGGGTTTTGGGAATTTTCAATGGGGAAAATCGGTTCTCAATCAATTAATGGGTGATACGAAACCTGTGATATTTGCATTTCAGATATATTATTATTTTTGCATCGTTACAAATTTTATATTTTATTGGTATTTTTATTGGTATTTTTAGCAATTTTTCAAAAGTTTTGTATATTTTGACTTAATGTGGCTGCTTACCAGGGACAAACTTCAAGCTTAGTTGGGGGGAGTGAAACAATAAGTCCAGCAGTGATCCCGGCTTGCTTAATTTTGTCTGGATCGTTTGTTTTTATTTTGGATTCACATGAAACACAATCCGTTTCAATTTATATATATATATATATATATATATATATATATATATATATATATATATATATATATGTATATACAGTGCGTTTCATATATATAGACGCACCCCAAAAATTGGTTATAACTCGAGTTATAGTCAATGGATTCACCTGAAATTTTCAGCATAAAGAGATCATCTTATATTCTAAACTTTCTGCTAGGCAGAAATTTTTTTCTTTAAAAGGTAAAAATTAAAAAAATTAAAAACTGGAAAATGACCGTTTCATAATTATAGACGCACTAATGAACTTTTCACTTTTATTAATTATTGTGACAAAATAACATGCTGAATCATTAAAAATAGTAAGGTATACAACTGTTATGATGTTTCAAAACTTAAAACATTCTTTTTTACACAATTAAACAATATTTATAAGCAAATTTGCAGAAATTCTACCCCGAAACAGCTAAAATGGGACTTTTCAACTCTGCTATTGTAGTATAATCATAGCAATCTGTAAATCATTATTGTATGATGTTGTCCCGAAAGTTCTCTGTAAGATTTAAGTCCGGGGACACCCTGGCCATTCGAGAGTGGTGATATTCTGGTTTCGTAACCATTGATTCCTTAGATTACTGGAGCGAACTGGTGCATTTTCTTGCTCGAATGCTAAGCTAACACTAGGAAATCGACTTTGGCAGGTCAGTAAACACTATCATAATATTGTCTGATAATAAACATTATTTTTTGGTTGGTTCAAATGTGCTAAATACTTCGCATATTGTTAGGCCACCACCACCGACATATCTGAGTGCGTGAAAAAATTCAATCTCGATGATTCTGTCGGTTTTTTGTTCTTTCTTCATATTGGAAGGATGTTACGAGAAAAGCACAATATTTTCCTAAACAAAATTTCGGCAGTGGGGGAGCCTAATATTATGGGGAACATTTAGTGCCTTTCAAACGAGCAGCTTAGTTTTTGAAACGCGAGCTTAGCATTTATTTCAACCCAAATAAATATCAGTGATTATCAGACAATGTTACGAGGGTATGTACTGCCATATTACATCGCTTCTATAGCATTTGCTTAGTATTCCAGCAAGAAAATGGCCCAGTTTCCTCCAATAACCTAACGAAGGAATGGTTACGGAACCAAAATATCACCACTCTCGAATGGCCGGCGTGTCTCCCGGACTTAAATCCTGATGAAAACGTTTGGGACATCATTGTACATGATGATTAAGCAGATTGCCATCATGATAATACAATATCAAAGCTGAAAATTGCCATTTTAGCTCCTTTTCAGTAGAATTTCGGTAAATTTGCTTATAAATATTGTTTAATTCTGTAAAAAAGAATGTTTTAAGTTTTGAAACATCATAACAGTCGTATACCTTACTATTTTTAATGATTCAGCATGTTATTTTGTCACAATAATTATTAAAAGTGAAAAGTTCATTAGTGCGTCTATAATTATGAAACGGTCATTTTCCAGTTTTTAATTTTTTTAATTTTTACCTTTTAAAGAAAAAAATTTCTGCCTAGCAGAAAGTTTAGAATATAAGATGATCTCTTTATGCTGAAAATTTCAGGTGAATCCATTGACTATAACTCGAGTTATAACCAATTTTTGGGGTGCGTCTATATATATGAAACGCACTGTATATGTATATATATAATAGTCAGCACAAGACCAATAGAGTGGGGCGTCCTGATTTGCATGTGGTGAGACACTTGGCTGTGGCAAAACATGTTTAGGTAACCTCTCCTAATGATGTTGTGCTGACTATCATTATCTATGCTGATCATTGAATCCCTTATTAATAATCTTGATTTATAATTTTAGATAATGCTTTACCACTACAAGCATTGTATAGTAAGTAGACTGTATAATTAAGGTGATATATACATTTAGCCTAAAGACAATTGCCTTAAAGCCATTTGCCCTAAAGGGACATTTACCCTAAATCCCCTTGCCCTAAAACCATTTGCCCTAAAGACACTTGCACTAAAGGACATTTGCCCTAAAACCATTTGCCCTAAACGACATTTTCCCTAAAACTACTTTTTTGTTCTCTGTTCATACAGTTTAGTGTCTTTCGGTGCAACAGGATCTGCTTGCCGCAGGTGCACAAAAAACGCCAATTGATGTAAACTTACACTACTGATTAGGGCAAATGTCATTTTAGGGCAAGTGGTTTTAGGGCAAATGCCTTTTTAGGGCAAATGTATTAGGGCAAGTGGTTTTAGGGCAAATGTATTATGGCAAGTAATTTTAGGGCAAGTGGTTTTAGGGCACATGGGTTTAATTAAAATGTCTCTTTAGGGCAAATGGTTTTAGGCCAAATGATTTTAGGGCCAGTGTGTATAGGTGAAATGATTTTAGGCAAGTGTCCATAGGATAAGTGTTTTTAGGGCAAATGTCCCACACCCATAATTAAGCACTTTTTCTAGTTTAGCATACATACAGTATATGTATTTTGTTTCCAACTAATATTGGTTATAGTCTAGTAGCTTGGTGTAAAATAAAGGGTGATTGTGCACATTGTGATAAAAGTACCAAACTTTGCAGATCTGAAGAACTATGTAAAAGACTTGATTTCAGATATGGAGGCACTTCAGCATAAGGCGACTTTGGTGGCCATCATGGAAATTAGCTGATTTTCGTTTTTTTTAATATCTTGTGAACAACAAGCCCAATTGATGTGTGGATTAATTCTAAATATGTATGACAGTACATACTGCACATATTTGATGTCATACATAATTAACATAGAACGTTCACATTTTTAGATATTATGACTTTTTTGGAGAATTTCATTAAAAAATTGTGTATTTCTCTTTATATTATCTTACGCAGTACAGATACGTGATTTTAACATTACATGTAACTTCAAGACACTTTGATTGTGAACATGTTTATTATTTACATGTTAAGATTGGCCAATTATATTTTCCTGAGTTACAGCAATTTCAGTAATGCTGTATCAAGGGAAAGAAACATTTGAATGAATGTGTGTAACCTTTTCTATGCTGGTTGAGCTAGCATTTTACATGCACAAAAAATTATTTCATGGAAGTCCCTTTATCTGCAAGTTGATTGGTTAATATTTCAATTTAATTTATCTAGTCAGGGTATAGGCTATATGTCATTTTCTTAGCCATATCGCTAAAATAGCTGACTTTTTTCAATATGAGTAAAACTCCAATTAATGTGCACATTATCTTAAAATATGCATGACATGATAATTTACATATTTGATGTGATACATAATTAGCCTAAATCATCCACATTTTGAAGTATATTTACTTCTTTTGAGAACTTTATTTTAAAATGGTGTATTTTGCTGTATGTTTTTAGATACTATGCATAGTTAACTTCAGCCTCACATGCAACTTGCCTCATTCATTATAAATATTTTTTAAATCTGTTCTAGCCCCAGTGGCTGAATGAAAATAGCCTCTGCTTGTGGTGCTGGGGTTCCTATTTTCGAATCTCAGTCTAGGTATGGTTGTTGTTTCTTTCATAATTTCTCAATCATTATGGAGTTGATGTTCTGCAGGGCAGAAAGTCGTGAAACACATTTTGCCAAATCTGATTTATGCCTCATCTTTCATTATTCATCATCATCATCATTTGACTGACCCCTGCATGGTACAGGATGTGGTCCAGAGAAAAAAGAAATTAATACAAATGGTACTTAAGAAATTATATTTTTTATGTCACACAGTTATGCAAGTACATTATATCAGTGCACTGGCAACCACAATGACATACTGCAGTGAAGTTTGGCTCATAGACATGTTTGCTTACTTCTGGAAAACTGGTCCAGTTTGGCTCATATAGTCTGTTTTAGATTTCATCTGCACTGAAGAAGAAATTGTATTGTAGGTTCTGGATGCATTGCATAAGCCCAGACAAATTCAACTTGGAAAATTGTTTTTTTCACATGTAAAAGTGCAGCATGTGATGGTTGAATGTAGGCCTACAACTTTCTTGAAAAGAACTTTCTTGCTTAATTTATATCAAACCATCTGCTTGTTTTATCATAATTGAAAGTAACATTTGTATGATGTTGAGGTTTTGATAAAAAAAATTCTTGAAGAGTTAAGATTGATTAAAAATGTGTTTAAGTAAAGTGGTACTTGTTTTTCCATGTCAAGCAAATGCCAGCACTGTCAGATGCACAGACAAAAGCTATAGATAATTTGAATTATTTAAATCTTTGGACTGCCTTAACTGCAAAAATACCTAATAATGTATCAGTGTCCACAGTCAATATGCATACTGAAGTGCAGAGCTAAAGTACACTGCAGTGTTCTTAATGTACATGATTAACAGTTTAACATTATGAAAATGTAATATCTTAAGTACTCTTTGTACTAGTGTCTCTTTTTTCACTAGACTACATCCCACACTGGATCTAGATGGTCAAATGATGATGATGGTGATGAAAGATGCAACATGAGTCGGGTTTGGCAGAGTGTGTTTTACGACCGGCTCTGCATTGACTGAGAAATTATGAAACACAAACACAACAATTCCTAGGCCAGGATTTTTAGCCGGATCCTAAGCACGATAAGCAGAGGCTTTCTCCACTCAGGCACTGGTGTTGTAATAAACAAAACAAATTGTTTTTATCTGCATTGTATCTAAAACATACAGCAAAAATACACCATTTTAAAATAAAATTCTCAAAAAAAGTAATTAAACTTCAAAATGTGGATAATTTAGGCTAATTATGTATCTCATCAAATATGTACATTATCATTATTAAGACAATGTGCATATTAATTGGAGTTTTACTTCCCAATATATTGAAAAGTCAGCAATTTTAGCGATATGGCTGAGAAAATGGCAGATAGCCTATACATAAATTAGATAAATTAAGTTGAAGTTATAACCAATCAACCTGCAGATAAAGGGACTTCCATGAAATAATTTTTTGTGCATGTAAAATGCTAGCTAGATCAGCATAGGAAAGGTTACACCCATTCATTCAAATGTTACTTTCCCTTGATACAGCATTACTAAATTTACTGTAACTCAGGAAATAATTGGCCAATCTTAACGTTTAAATAAGAAACATGTTCACAATCAAAGTGTCTTGAAGTTACATGTAATGTTCAAATCACGCATCTGTACTGTGTAAGATAATGTAAAGTGTAATACACAATATTTTAATGAAATTCTTCAAAAAAGTCATAATATCTAAACATTTGAACATTCTATGTTAATTATGTATAATATCAAATATGTGCAGTGTATTGTCATAGATATTTAGAAACAATCAGCACATCAATTGGGCTTGTGGTCTCCAAGGTAATAAGAAAAAACGAAAGTCAGCCATTTTCCAAGATGGCCGCCAAAATGGCCTCATGCCGAAGTGCCTCCATATTTTAAGTCAAGTCTTTTACAAAGTTCTTCATACCTGCCAAGTTTGTTGCTTTTATGACAAAGTGCACAATCAACTCGCCAAGCTACTGGACTATTATTACTTCTTATTTTTAGTGTTTATTTCATTTTTCTAAATATTCATGTTAGCAGCATTATTTTCTTTAGCACTTTTCTTCCATTTAACTTCTTTTATTGCAAATTAGCAATCAGTCTTCAAAGCAAAAGCATCATAAAATTTTAATCATTTATTTTCGTTTTCTTCTTATTTTTAAATATGAAACAATGATCTCTAAGTAGGTGTTCCATTCTACTTCCTTCATAACATAACTATAGTTTTCAGTATATAAAAAGTAACACCTAAATAATTATATGGAAGGAAATAAGGCCAACATTTATTCCGAAATGTTTCTCAAGGGTGTAGCAAAAAAAAAAAAGGTTAGAACAGTTTAGGGTTGCAAGTAATCAACAAAGTAATATGAAAGATAGTTGAACAATTTTACTGGATCCAGAACTGTGGAAAGAATAGAATCTTAAAAAATACACCTTAATTCCCCGTATAAAAACACCTATAAAACGTATAAATGAGCAAAAACTACTTTAACTGTGTTCTGAAACTTTTTTTTTGGGGGGTGGGGGGCTTTTAGAAAATTTTTCCTATTGTCTTAACATCACATTATCTGAGAATCCATAACAAAAAGACAAAGAGTGTTGTTGCTAAATAGACCACAAGGAAATGAGTGCAAATTACACACCTCTTCGACAACAAACAAAAGTGCTTTTGCTAAATTAGTAAAGAATGAAAAAAAAAAAAACAACAACAACAACAAAAAAACAATATAGTTTCTTTGTAGTACACATAATCTTATATTCACATAAGATTCCTTTTCCAAATAATAGCAATCAACTAAAATACTTTTTATTTGGGGGGTTAATTCCATTTGGAACAGAATCGTTAGTTCCAGTTAAACAGTTCTAATCGTGGTTTATCTAAGTTCTTATGTTGTACACACTGAGCACTTTCAAAATCTTCAGAAGTTACCTTAGTTGCTGATAGCAGGAGTGGATTTCACCTACATCTTTAAAAGCCTTTTATTTTTTTATTTTTTTTAATTATTGTGAGTAAACGTTTTTTTTGTTGAAAAAAAAAATTAGAACGTCGATTATCGGAACTAATGTCTGACATATGCATGCATGTTCCGATAATCAAAAGTTCATATAATCGAATCCCCATTAAAAAGTAGATTAAAGCCATTTGCCCTAAAGGGACATTTGCCCTATGGACACTTATCCTAAAATCATTTGCAATCAAACCATTTGCCCTAAAAGGACATTTGCCCTAAAACATTTGCCATAAAGGGACATTTGCCCTAAAACCATTTTCCCTAAAGGAACAATTGCCATAAAAAGACATATGCCCTAATCAGTAGTGCAAATTTACGTCATTTGGCGTTTTTTGCTTGCCTGTGACACACAGAACCCGTTTAACATACTCCACAGAAAGACACTAAGCCGTATGAAAAGAGAGAAGAAGAAAAAATGGTTTTAGGGCAAATGTCCCTTTAAGGCAATTGATTTTAGGACAAATGTCCCTTTAGGGCAAATCGTTTTAGGGCAAACATATTTTTAGCATAAATGTCCCTTTAGGGCAAATGTGGCTAACCTGCTAGAGTATAAGCAGCCAGGCAGATAAAATATTGGTGCCAGCAGGCCTTTCACCATTGGGTTCAATGGGTGAGAGGTCAGATGGTGCCACTGTCCCTCGCCAGGTAGTTACCTGGGGAGGGGTGGACCATGTAGGTGTGGACTTGCAAACTCGACAACAACTTGCTGGAGGCCAGGCCGGCCTCCTGGCTAATGGCTGCATCGTCATTTGTTTTATTTGTTTATAGTGTTGTGTAACGGTTCTCCTGCTGGCCGAGCTGGCGAGCGGGTTGTGCAAATATCACTGAGTAAGTGTATATTAAATATTTATTGTTTTATTTATCTCTACACATGTGATGACACCGTGTGTTTCACCGCAGTCCTCCCCTTGTCACCGGGCATTCATCTGTTGAAGTCGGCGAGGGTAACTCCATGGTGGCTATCGTCACCCAGTGGTTCGAGGTGGCAACCACGAGTACAACTACGAGTGGCTAACACTCAATGTTGGCCAACTTTTTAAATGTGTATTTCGCAAAAACGGACCTGAGTGTTCTTCATTATTTATCTGTAAAATGATCATTTCGCCATTTGGGCAACATTCTATGTATCCATTTTATGAAACAAAATGTACTTTATTTCGGGTATCCATTTCATGGTATGGATAGAAGATCTGCCCACTTCTTATATATTGAGCCATTTACGCTAAGTGTACAAATTTAATGTTTCCTTTCGCGAAATTGATGAAAATGTTGTCCACATGGTGACTGAAAATTTGGTTTTGCCAAGTGAAAATTGTGTTTTTCCATTTCACGCCATGAATGTCCATTTCATGAAACGTCCATCATCCATTTAATGTTTTGGTTTTTTTAGTACAGTAAGTTTTTCCATTTTGCGAAATGGACATACATTCTTGTAATATATAAATGCACTAAATGGATGATAAACAGATTGAGACATCATTTCAAACTTTCACACCCACCGAAAACATGATTAACTCAAGAGTGGTTTTGTGTGCTAATTGAAAAACTTACTTATACTCAGCTAAGTTCGAGTCAAACTTTTGCCTAAAAAACAGCATAGAAACAAAATTCTCATGAAACATGAACACTCGTTTATTTCGTAATTGAAAATTAAAAAGAAAACAAAAAAAGAAGCAATTTTTGAATAAAATCGAGTGTTAAAAGAGAAAACGAGCTTTCAGCAAAACTCAGTCAGCGCGAAAGACTCGGACGTAGTCTACAAGCATCGACTGCGGGAAAGAAGTGCTACCATCGGGACTGCCATCAAACTGTCCTCCAACTGCAAAGTTCAAGATGATAAAGAAGGGATGTTCAAAGACCCAACTTTTGCCAGCTGGCAGGTCACTTGGTGTGATTGTTTTGTAGCCAACACCGTCCAAAGAAAAGGTAACATTGTTTGGAGTCCAGTCGACAGCATACACGTGGAACTTGTCGCTCAGCCAACTGCCATCGTTAGTTGAAACCTCTGATCCAATAGAATAATCAGGTCCATGGACAGTTCCAAGAACTGTGCTTGGTTTACTTCCACGAACTTCCATGATGTCGATCTCACCACATGTTGGCCATCCGATTTGTGAAAGGTTGTCTCCGAGTAACCAAAATGCAGGCCAAACACCCTTTCCATGCGGAATCTGGATGTTTGCTTCGATGCGGCCATAGACATTGCTGTATTTACCCAGAGTCAACAACCTTGCAGAAGTATACTGACAGGGACCGTACCAACATTGGTGTTTCTCAGCATTGTTTTGAGTTGCCGTGATGCGCAAGTTTCCATCTCCATCCATGGCAGCATTTTCGGTACTGTCCGTGTAAAACTCCAACTCACCATTTCCCCAGCCGCTACCACCAAGATCGTAACCCCAATTGGCACTGTTTGGCGCACTGCCTTCTGGACCTCCAAATTCGTCTGACCAGAGGAGAGGCCCGATGGCTTTCAGCTCGGACGCAAACGAAAGAAGTAAGACTGCCAAGTAAAATTTATGGTAAGTCATGTTGAATTTTATGTTGTTACTGGCAGAAAGGTACCCTTTTTATACTGCCATTTTACGTTTTACGTTTACTGACAATTGTTATCTTTTCGTCCAATCAGAAAATGAAATGTGTATCCCATTAGCTGACGTATTTGTTTGACGTGTTTATACTTTTCAATCATTTTTCACATCTGGTTCAAGAACGCACTACTTGGAACAAATTTGTGACAAAGGATGAGAAAACCGTTTGAAGAGGAAACAAAAAAAAAAAAAAAACGTGTACCAACGTAGATGATAATTTTCACTCTAATTTGCATACGTTTAAAATAAAAAAAAAAGTCTGGTCTGTAGGCCTAGAAATGGATTTACGCTTGTGACGGTACAGTATGTCTGTTTCCTATGCTTCAAGGTCTCGCAAGTTTTAAACTTAATGTAGTTTCCTGTTGCTATCCCCCATAAAACGAGCAATATCATCTTTTATATTACTTTATAGTACATACGTATCAGTGTTACAGTCCCGATACAGTTACGACTCGTGTGAACCAACAACAGCTCGGATACAGTCTAAACTCGGTTAACACGAACCACATTATGGATGTTGACCTTGCGGACAATATTACCCTCCCCTCTAAGATCTCCCTTATTCCTGCCATTAAGGAAAATCAGAATTACAAAAAATACAGGCATTTAGAAATCGGGAAGAACACAAGTTGGCTCCGCCCTTTTTGTGATTAACGCAACTTCTAATTGTTTGGTTATGTAGTCTGACGTCACATGTTTCGCCCTTTTCAACGTCGAACCACCCAGCAAACCAATTAGAAGTTGTCGATCGTCATAAAAAGGGCGGAGCCAACTTGTGTTCTTCCAGATTTCTAAATGCCTGTCAAAAAACACTCTGCAAGCAGCCGGTTGACCTATGGCAGAGGGACCTTAAGATCCAAGTGCTGCAAGATGCATTGTCAATATATAATAACTACAGAAAAAATAACCTGGATTGCAAATATAAACAAAAAATATAAATGCAGTCATGAAAATTGAAACCCACAATACATTAATGACATCAACAATTTACATAAATTCTCCCTATACATAAATTTTGTAAAGGTCGTTCTATTTTTAAACAAGGTTCAAAATCGTTCGTTTTTTAACTCCATGTTAAATCCCATTGGACCAAAAAACCGTCCCACAAACGTTTCAAGAACTCTTATTAAAATGATTAAAATGATTTAGAACAATAACAAAAAAATTAGCACGTGCATTAATCTATTGGCTTCACGGTGATTTCGTTTTATAAGCTTAGCACGCAGCGCCTATATTCGGAGAAATTTTGAATTAAACGCTGTATCTAGACTCTTAATATTTTATTTTTATTCAGCAATAAGCAACGAAAAAGAGAACAAATAAATCGCGCAGAGGATAAAAATGTTTTTAGTTTGGTCCCTATAAATCTAATTTCGCTTTCCGAAATAAGATTCAAAATCTCAGCTAGTTAAAGAAACGACTGCTAACTAAGACGTTTGACTAGATAATAATGGCTGACCACGCCTCCTTGGTTAAGTAATCACTACTAATCAGACATCTTCTCATGCGAGAGACAGAGAAGAGAAATAGAAAATCGATAAATATATCGATCTCTACTAGTATAAATGAAAGGCAGTAGAATAAATAAAGACAGGTCAGCAGCAACCTGTCACAATTACATCATTGAAGAAGATGGTGAACATAAACTAGAAATTCTAAAATAATCTGAAAAAAAAAATACACCAATTTTTTTCAAAACAATAAAAATAAGATCTGAAAATTTGCCTAGACAACTGGGCTTCATTACAGTGCCTCTTGAAGCGCAAATTTTATTTGTTTTTTTCCACAAAAAGTTCCAGTTTTGACCAGCGGCTAGATTTAGTGATACATTTGGGGTGGGCAAAGGCAGTAATTGACTCTCACTTAAAGAGACCATATTACCTCCAGAAATTTCTTTTCAAAATATTTTCAAGACTTACACAACAATTGTCAAAACGATTTTTAAATTTTAAAATAAGTCAATAAAACCATAAAAAGAAACTTAAAAATGAAGTGACTTTTCATGAGTCACGCAAACGACGCCATTTTAAATTTCAAAAAACGAAAGACTCCTCACCCGCCATTTTTGTGGCAAAAGTTGTCACCTCGCATTTCCAGAATTCCTGAAATATAGGTATTCCCTATTCATATTTAACTCAATACAAGCTTCCATGTGGAACAATTCAAATATTATTATTATATATATATATATATATATATATATATATATATATATATTAAGCCAGGTCTGTGTGTGTGTGTGTGCGGGTGTGTGTGTAACATCGAAATTTATATAAATTTAAATGAATGAACCGCTTTTTTTCTCAAGGTCAACTATATGTTGCACACTCCAGCCCATCCGAGAACCCCATGATATTAAATTGGAGAGGGGAAAAGGTTGGAAAGTGTAGAAGGGGGAGAGAGAGAGAGAGCAACGTGGAGGGAGCAAAAGTGGGAGGGGGTGACTGAAATTGAAATGGAAGGAGTAAAAAAGGAAGAAACGACGTGCATGCTCACACCAGACAATATGAAAAACTCATTTTCTCTTTCAAATATAAAAAGGGGAGTGGATAATAGTAGCAAAATTAAACTACAGTTTATCACAGGCAATTGTGCCCAGCATTAGAATTTCTTTTGCTCAGCCCTTTTATGAACGTCATCAATTTCTAATTGCTTTGTTACTTGGTCTGACGTCATAAAAGGGCGGAGGAAAAGAAATTCTAATGCTGGGCACAATTGCCTGTGAATTTTGCTCCCGTCATTTATGACAGGTTACCCCACTAGCGATTTAATATTTGAATTATTCCACATGGAAGCTTAATGAATACATATATTTAATTAAGGAATTCTGGAAATGTGAGGTGACAATCTTTGCCACAAAAATGGGGGAGGGGGAGACATGGTAAATTCAAATGAAAGTAATGTGAGCTGGTGACAACACATCAGAATTCGAGTAGAGGAGTAGACTTTGGGAGGTTTTGTTGCCAATGTCTGTGTGGTTCATTTACAGGAAGTCAACTGATTTTTAATTTTTTAAATTATATTAATCACTTATTTTAAATTATAAAAATCGTTTTGGTAATCGTTGAATAATTCATGACAATATTTTGACAAGTAATATCTGGAGGTAATGGTCTATTTAACTTCAAATTTGTTGCGAATTTGTTTTTTTTTTAAATTACAGTATTATTTGAATAACATTTTCAACATAAAAAGTTCAAATCGTGTAACCTTTATGATTATCAGTAAACGTTGTACCACTTGGTACATATGAATACTTATCATTGGCAAAGACGCATCTGTGATGACGCAAAACCGCTCGCTTTTGATCCCATTCATAGTTCTTTAATCGATTTTCGTAAACAGAACCACTTGAATAACCTCTCAAATATCACAGGTGCATTTTACTGTATATTCGTTTATTTTCTTTAACTTTGCAAACTAAATAAAAGTAGTCAAACATATAAGACAAATATAAATCAATTTAAAAAGGTTACATCTGAAAATTACTTCGAAAAATCTCCGCAAAAAGCGCCAGCATCATTTTTCTATTGAGTCCATAGACCCAACGTTAAAGAAACATGTTAATCTATAAAATAAACAGTCGTGGCAAAATGTTTATTTTTCATATTTGCAGTTGTCCAATATTAAGTTTTCAAAGTGCAATGTGCACCTTAAATATATGCTGATCGAGTGATAGAATGACAAAAAATTGGTAAGTGCGGTTATATTTTAAAAAACTAATTCAATATCGCGAATTTCTAATTCTTATGTTAAACTCCATTGAGTACGTGCTTGTAAGCAAAAAAGACATTCTTTAAAATGCTTGTAAAAATGGCCTAAAAATAATTTTTAAAAACCACAATTAAACCACAGTGAAGCCAACACATTGGCGCATGTGCTGTTTCATTTTTTTCATCTTGGAAGACCTTGATCTCCAAAAGAGTCATGAATATGTAAGTAACTCGTGCCAACTCATTGCACGTGCCCAGAAACGAATGTTTGAATTTCTTAAATATAGTGTACTTTTGTTTGTATAGCATGGATCTGGACCCCCCTTTTCTAAAACTCTACCTACATGCCATAAAGAGCTGTGTTTACATTTGATAATTTTTTTCTCTATCTTTTTTCTTTCTCTATCTTTTTTCTTTCTCTTTCTTTTAACCTGTACCTTCTATACTCATTTTCTGTCCCGCCACCATGATAGATGCTCAACTATGCGACTTTTAAGCTAGTTGCAAACTATGCCGCAGTGCTGTGTCGCTCCCAACCGCCATGTTGAAGATTCCATCCGAGACTCCGCCAATATAAACGTGCCAGCACAACTCTGCTACTTATTGAAGATAACTTAAACGCTTACACTTCACAGTGTAGAATACTGGTTTAGTATTCTACACAGACACTTATACACTATATGTTTTGCTTGCATGTCACTTAATCTAATATTTTTATACTTTTTTATGCCTTCAAGTGTTACTTTGAAATATGATCTTTAAACTATTATTTCTTTTCTGGGTGAAGACTTGTTTTTCTGTGTAATTACCAATTAGGAAACTAGGCTTAGAAAGGGTACATTTTATTAAAACTTTTACTTGTGTTATTAAAATTGTTCAAGGTATGTGAAAAGCTTTGCACACATTATGTGCTGGTGCAGTTTATGCATTAGTGCACATTTTGCGCGTTTTTGCGCGTTTTATGCAAATGTGTACATTTTTCACATAATCTGTGTTTTTTGTGTGTGAACGTTTTTACTTGTTTATGCCACTTGATGTGTTTTTATTTTTATATTGTGTAATGAATTAAAGGATCATCGTTTGTAAACACCCTGTAGTTTTAAGGTATTTTGATAGATGGGTTTCACCTCATGCTTGGGGGTGGTTGGGAGATATCCAGTCGATACCTCCCTATCCCCCAGGGTGAGTAAAAGATGGCAAAAGGATTGTATCGTCAATTCTAATAGGATAGTTCCTAGAAGAATTGACGATGGAGAACTTTTGGCCAGTGAAACTCCCGTCAGGTGTGATGAAAAGGATGGAGAAGTAGTTTTTGTTTAAACAGTTAATTGGATTTAATTGTTATCATTTAATTACATCTTATGGATGTTTGTACAATATTTTATATATTTAATTGAAGGTCCTGGTTGTGTCCAAAAAACTTGGACGCACCTGGCGCCTTTGTTTATCGAGCACATGTTTCTATTGTTGTTAAACATATAAACAGGACCGTGTGGATTCAGAGTCAGACTGGCTACATCTACAGCACTAGACACATATCCCTGATACTCTCAATCCACAGCGAGTCGCTGTCTTTGTAATAAAGTATCATTTGAAATATAAATTCTATGTGTGGACTCTGTTAATTCTTGGGAGTGGGACTTTGCATTATAGCCACCGCTTAGCCAATGATTCGACCGTCAAGGAAAGTATCCAGCAGCCACGTGTAAACAGATTCGACAATGCTATTTTTTACCTCTGGACTCCTGAGGTACCGACCCTTGTGTTCCTGGTGTACAACACAGGAGCCAACAGACCGAAAGACTTGAGCATCAACGTTCACTCGACACTTTCAACTGGCTAACAGAGATTTCTCTGTTAACCCTGAGAAACCGGGAACATTACAAAATGGTGGAGGTGCGGGGTACCTCAACAACAATCTAGTAGAAAATAACGAAGATGTTGAAACTACATCAGGTGGCAAAGGAAAGAAAGGCAGACTGAAATCAAAGTCCAAGACGCCGAGGAATGATGATACAAACCAGATTGTAGAGGATCCACTTGAAGACATCCTACAAAACATAACTGCTGCAAGACGGGAGAAACTGATGGCCTGGTATGAAGTGCAACAGCCATCAGGATCGATGCAACTACAGAGTGGGCGAGATTTAAACACAATTGAATGTCATATGGTAGTTCAGGGATTGAATACCGTAGCAGAGCCCTCGTCGGCCCACGTTGAAGAGGAGCCAAGCCAGGCTCATGTGTTTCAAATGCCGCATATAGTGAAGAAAAGTGGAGGGACCCAGAGGGGCCGCCTCCCTGGAACTCCTCGACTACCAAGAAATGACCCGGACCAGCTGGAGGATGAAAGTTTGATAAGTGACGATCTCATCGTGGAAGAATTGGAGGCAAGTCTAATCACTAATCATCATCGTACCTGTGAGGAGTTGGATAGAAAGTATCGTGGCTTACATCCACTTCGAAATCTTGGAACATTCAACACGACTACGTCTGTCTATACCTTTCTGGAGGACTACGAAGGTATTACAGACCTTAAAGACTGGAGTAACATCTATAAAACCTACTTCTTGAGAATAGCAGTAGAAGGGGACGTAGTGCGTTGGCCCTCCAACCTCTATAAGGAGAGAGTTGATTGATCTATTTGGACGTCGAGATGAACTGGTACGACTGAAGCTGAAGCTGGATACCATGCTCCAAAGGAAAGGAGAGTACACCAGTCAGTTTCTGGGTCGCTACATCAATCTGAGCAAGAAAGTGTTACCTGGCGTGATGGACAAGTACAAAATTTTGAAACTTCGGAACAAGCTTCATCCTATCATATGCAATGCTGTACAATCTGCACTGGATGCAGACCTCAAACTACACGACATACGTAAAGGATACTGAAGAGGTCTTGATGTCTCAAGAGTTATGAATGATTGAAGGAACCACGAGCCCACAATTAATGGCCCAGGTCTCCCGAACATGCCAGAGGACCAATCCACGTCAGAATGCCAAACCATCACAATCCGCATTGGATGGGGGATGCACGTATGCTGTCATTGGTCAGAATCAAGCGAACCCACCAGATAACCTGACTCCAGCAACTCTGAACAACCAAGCACAACCAAAAACCAGTCAGAACCAGCATCAGCAACAGAGTGAATATCAGAACCAGCGATATCCGCAGCAAAGAAGAAACTTCAATGGCCAGCGTTCGCAAAAGGATGGTCAGAATGGAAACAGACCTCCAAGAGACTTAAGTACAGTTGAATGTTTTCACTGTCATGAGAAAGGTCATTTTGCCAATAACTGCCCAAAGAAAGTAGTAGCAGATGGAACCATTGGACTTATCAGCCATGGAATGACCACTGGGAAAAATGGTCAACAATATTTTGTTGTCAGCGAAAATGTTCAGAAGTATCTTCGAGAAGAAAGCCCGGCTGATTTAAACTAAAAAGGGTGGCAGTAAAGAGGGGCCCACCACCCTTTCATGAGGGAAAACCCTCTGGAAAATGACAAAATCGCAACGAAACAGCAATCAGCCATTCCCTGAACCTCGTGAACCAATCTTTGTTTGAGGGGAATATGGTCGTGACAAAAGTAACTGATGATGCTATAACTGGACCAACTGCAGGAGCACCTAAGAGACCATGGAATTTGGATTTTCCAGGACTCCTTGAGCAACCGTCAGAGTTGATAGCCATTACGAAGGAGAAACGACAGCGAAATTCAAGCAAATCATCTGCAAAAAAGGTGAAAAATTATACTGGTAGAAAGGGAGAAACTATGGAAGAAATGTTTCTGAATGGCATCATCTGGTCGACTCAGAAAGCTATGAAGGCTTATGCAAATAGTTTGGAAGAAGCACAAATAATAGTAAAAGCCATAGAAACTGGAGTTCATCAAGACAGAATTGAGGAAGCAATCCAACAGAATTCTGCCATGTGTCTACTGGGGGTAAGCGACGTAACTCAGAAGTCCGCTCAAGATGAAACTGCCAATGTTAATGCGTTGAGGATCGATTCCAACAGCAAGGCTAAGTCTAATGCTGTCAACTCCAAGAAAACTATCGTAAGTGCAGCTACAAGGGTGAGAGATGATACCAGCAAGATTCCTGCAAACAGTGAGATGATTGAGTCGGAGTAAGCGATTTATTGAGGAGTAGAGCATGTTGCCAGAAGAGCTTTGACACCACCATGGACAGCATCCTCACCTCACATGAGCTCATCGAAGTTGGAGATACCAAACCTGATGAAAGTGTGGCCAAGATAACCATTCAGGTTGATGGCACACCTGTGAGATTTTTGGCGGATAGTGGAACTGGATACACTATCTTGTCAGGCACAATGGCTAGAGAATACGGATTCCGTTACAAATCCATTCGATCACCTCCTGCACTTGGAGCAGTTGGAGGCATACCGATCAAAGTACTTGGTCAAATGGGGCCCACATTTGATTTAAATGGAAAGCAAGTAACTGCAAGAATGCTCATCATTGACGGAAAGCGAGAAGCACTGCTGGGAAGCGTCCTAGGGCCTGCATTTGATTTAATCGTTTCCATGAAGACCTCCAAGATTTACTTCGCTAATGAGATGTTCTATGCAAGAACAAGAGATTTGTTGAAGAAAGGAAGTGCTCGTAACAGCCTTCCCTGGAATTTCTTCAGAGATATAGAGGAGGGGAGATGTGCTCGTAACAGCCATAAGGAAAACTTTTATGCTGTCAGAACCAAAAGGGAGAGCTGTGTCAAAGCTCAAGGCAGGATCACATTGAATCCGGGCCAATCATTGATTCTCAAGGTGTCTGCAGGGTGTATCATTGAGGAAAATTAAGTACTCATGATTGAAACAAATGATAGTCTCTTTAATCGAAAAGGCGTCGTTGTGGCCAGCAGTGTGCTACAAGGGGATGGAACATCACAATTGGAAGTTCAACTCCTCAATACCACACTGGAGTTCGTGGGGATTAGAGACCATGAGACTATTGGACACTTCAAACTTCTGGAGGAAACAGAAGAAGAGCAAGCTTGCAAAGTTTCTGAGGAGGAAAACTTTAGAGACATCAGTGAAGCGCCCGTTGATTTCGAGAAAAAAGTTGAACTTGGTCCAGAATTAACAGATGCACAAAAGAAAGAGTTGATGACCTTATTGAAGGAGTTCCAACAGATCTTTGCCTTCTCATCTAAGGACCTGGTAGTGACAAATTTGATGAAACACAAAAGTGAAACTAGAGATAATCCACCTGTAAGGGATACGTTACGAAGATGCGAACCTAGAGAACGCATCGTAATTTATGAGACGCTAGAAGAAATGAAGAAATCTGGGGTTGTAAGGCCATCGAAATCTCCATATGCATCGCCCATTGTCCTTGTAAAGAAAAAAAATAGATCCTATCGTTTCTGCATCGATTATCAAAAGTTGAATGCGATTAGAAAGGCAGACACTTATTCATTGGCACGAATTGATGATGCACTTCACTCCATGAGAGGAGCCTGCTACTTTGCGACATTGGATATGAAGAATGGATACTGGCAATTTGAAATAGAGAAGAGCGACATCGAGAAGACCACTTTTACATCTCATCGAGGATTGTTCGAGTTCGTAAAATGTCTCTTGGACTCTGAAATGCTCCTGCCACTATGCAGCATGCATTAAATATCCTACTTGCTGGACACAAATGGGAAACGTGCGTGGTCTACCTTAATGACACTGTAGTGTTTGGGAGAACATTTAAAGGATTTTTGGAAAGATTGAGAACTATCTTGGACTTGCTACGGACAGCAAACCTAAAGTTGCATCCAGTAAAATGCTTCTTTGGGTTCCAAGAAATGAAGTATTTGGGACACCTGATCTTGCCTGATGGACTTCGGCCAGATCCAGATAAGGTTGTCACCATTAAGAACTTCTTAGTTCCTGACAATGTAACCGCAATCAGAAGTTTCTTAGGATTGGCGGGTTATTATCGAAAGCGTGTACCTGGATTTGCCAACCATAGCCAAGCCAATGCAGACCTAACAGGCAAGGATGTACCATTTGTATGGTCAGTCGACTGCGAGAATGCATTCCGCACCTTGAAGAGTATGTTGTCCAAAGCTCTATTAATCGCCATATATGATCCCAAGGCTGCAATATTTATGCACACTGAGCCTGTGGATATGGGATTGGAGCCATGCTGTACCAAAAGTCAGAGGATAAATGAAGAAAGGAGATCATTGAAAGTGTCTCCTGAGTTCTAAGGGATGCTGAGAAAAACTACAGTACGACAGGAGTGCCTAGCAGTGATCTATGGAGTTACCAAGTTCCGGCCGTACCTGTTCCAGAAACTCTTTACAATTGTGACTGATCACCATGCATTATGTTATATGAAGACTGCAGCATGTCTTGAAGGCAGACTTGGATGCTGGCAGCTTCTAATGCAAGAGTACGACTACAATATCATGTATAGGGATGGGAAACTTCATGTCGAAGCTGATTGCCTCTCGAGATATCCAGCAAGAGTGTCTGTCAACTGGAAGGCAATTCCTGAAGCTGAGGACTTTGATGACAGTGTAATTTTCAATGTGACCTTACACAAGACCCGTGAAGAGCTACGTAAACTGCCAGAGTCACCTTTTCATAAGTTGTTCTGTGATTATGACAACATTTTGTTCACTTGTGTGTTCCACGGAAGTTCCATACCCACATTCGTGAATGTGGTTCCGAAGCACCTTATCCCAGAAGTAATACGATTATGCCATAACAAGCCAGATGCTGGTCATGAAGGACAAACGAAGACCTGGGATCGAGCCAGGCAAAGATTTTATTGGGACAACATGAAGCATGACATTTTCGAATATGTCAGCTACACAAGTTGGGTACAAAGAAACCTGAAGGGTTCTTTCAAAAAATGCCCATTGGAAAACCTTGTGAATCCTGGAGAATGGATTTTATTGAACCATTGGTACCATCGGTTGGAGGAAATAAGCACATCTTGTTAGCAGTCGACTTTGCCACTAGATATTGTGTTGCTAAAACAGTCAGAAGCACAACCGCACTAATTGTCATCCACTTCCTAACAAAAAATGTGAAAAGAATTTTTGGGAGACCCAAGAAACTCATTTCGGATAGAGGAATGCCATTTGTTGCTAAGAACACTCAGGAATTCTTGGAAGAAAACGAGATTGAGCACGAAGCAACAACAGCGTATCATCCTCAAAGTAATGGTCTCGCCGAACGAACGAATAAGAGCATTATTCAGACTATGAAAATGTATCTGACTCCTGCCAAGAACCATACTGATTGGGCTACAAAACTGGATGAAGTGTTGGAATCGTACAATTCGTCGGTACATTCGTCTACAAAGTTTACACCGTATAGACTCATTTATGGAAGGGAGCCTAGAACCAAAGTTGACACCTTAGTCCCAGAATGACCCGTAATTGTGGGTAACGAGGCAGGAAACCGCGTGGACGTTCGACAACAGGTGGAAGAATGCCAAGAAGAACTAAGGGCAGCCAGAGCAAACCTGAAAGCCGCACATGATTGAAGAAAGAAGTACTATTACCAAAGGCATAAAGTGCCTTACGAGTACAAAATTGGTCAGAAAGTATTAGTGCGAGACATGCGAATGAGGCCTGGCCAGAACAATAAATTCTTTATGAAATGGAGACAGGGATATACGATTGTCGCGAAGGTATCGGACACCGTATACGGATTATCATACGAAAATTGAGCTGGAAGATTAGTAGAGAACTCTGTAAATGTTGTAAACATGAGACCACTATATGAGACTTACAAACAAGACAAACCCAATGTTCCAACAACTGGAGACACCCTGGAGTTTATGGGTAACTCATCGCTCGAAAAATCCGAATCGAAACCTGCAAAATAGAAAAAATATGACAGCGTTTGTCAAGAAAAAGACCTTACCTTCCCATAAGGAGAGATGTTGCAAACACTGCAGATGCCAAAATGCTTGGAAGGAATCATCTGAGGATGAAGAAGAAATCAAAATATTCACGAAAAAAATCCAAAAGCATTCCGACCGTAACGTCGAAACTCGAAGAAAAATGGCAGCAGACAATAACCAACAGAAATTCTCATACTTACCTGGAAAAGATGCGATGAAATTCACCAGAAAATATGGTGACAAGCCGAATTTCACTATGGAAACCATTGGATTTATTGAAAAAATCGGCGAAATTCCTGAAGAAACGATGAAAATCGATAAAAAAGTCGTAAAATCGACAATAGAATTTTAAATAGAGATAAAAGACGCGCAAATTATCAATGAAACAACAAAAGTGGATGATAATATAGATGCTAGTGATGCAACAAGAGGAGATGACATCCCAAATGGAGAAATAAACAGGAAGCGGTCAATGATGCTGATGGGCATGGCAAAAGCACGTGAGCGGAGGGATACATCAAGTGAAGTAACCAATAGCCTCGCACCACTCTGGATCTGGGTCCTATTGTTTATGTTCTTCATCACTGACAGTTTTGCCCATGTGTTGTGCACATGTACCGGCACTATTTTTGACATCTTTGTAATATCAAGCATTTTATGCCGTTATCGGCCATATTTTTGGGAACTATTGCTTTTATCGCTACCTATTTTGAAAGTTATTCAAAACGTTTTGTTTTAATTGTGCCAATTTGGATCGCCATCGCATGGAATTACGATTGGTATAAAGAAAGGACGAATTTACAATGAAGAAATGGATCGCAAAGTTTAAGCAGGAGTTGAAAAGAGAATTCAAATTTCGGACTCCGAAATTCACACCCTTTTTCTTTTTCTTCTCTGTTTAAAAGGAGTACTAGGATGATTTCTCCATTGGAGAATTTGTATTATGTGGCCACTACCGGGCAGGGTGGGGGTCATGGTGTCCGTGAACCCACATTGCAGGGTGGTGTCCACAAGGAAGGAAGGTACTTCAAGAGACAAAGGACGGAGCCCAGTTCAATTATCCCCATCGTTGGAGGATCCAAACTTATCTTTGATATGGCTGCCGTCGCCCGGGAGAAAGAAATCACCAATGGGTTATGGACACACGAAGTTGCACCTAACCTCACCAAGAAACAGCAAGCCAAGCAGAAAGCAAAGATTCTGCCAGGGTTCGTCGGGGCTGGACAGCCCAACTTCTATAAAGCTATTAAACCCGGAAAGTTTGCTCCCGGAGTGTCCGAACCTCGGAATTGGAGCAAGGGCAGCGACAAAGATGATACGAGTGGACCCCTGCCGATTGGGAGTGCCACAGTAGTCTTAACTGCCCGCCAGTCCCACACCATAGCTTAGACAAGATTTGGGACCAGAAGGGACAATATGTGCCCAAAAGTCAAGAATTAAAAACTGCAGAAACAGCTTATAAGGAGCTGGTGGAGCCAGAAGCCGCAAGAGTTAAGGACCGCCTCCACACCCTGAAGAGACCAGCTCCAGATGACTGTCCTTCAGCAGCTGTCGTCACTACTGGACCTAGACAGCTGAAGAAAGAAAAGCCGAGCAAACGACATCAGGCGGCCAAGAAGCAACGAGAGGCAGGACTCGCGGAGTCCAGTGCTGTCCACCTCCCTGAACGGACAGTTGTGGAAGATCCCAAGATGGGACCCTCTCATCACGATTCAAAGTCAACCTGACCAGAAGGAGACTGAAGAGAACAACAATGTTCTCTTCATTGAGACAGACGATGATGAGCTGCCCAGAGCTGAACCTGCAGAGGCCCCGAAAGAAGCAAGAGCCGCTGCAACTCCTTCCACAAAAATTTATGTAAAGCTCGCAACTTCAACTTAAAAAGAGACTACAGTCCCGGAGGACCCAAGAGACAGTTACAATACCAAATATTAACAAACTGAAAATGGAAAAGGGCGGGGCTTGTGACGTCAGACCAAATAACAAACCAATTAGAAGTTGCTGTTCTTCATAAAAGGGGTGGTGCAATGACTATCTTGCTGCACCACTCTTGCCAGTGTTCGCTCCTGGTTTCGACATAAAGACTACTTTAGTGGAAAATTTTGCTACCTGAAGATTGTGTATGTAGTGACAATTTTTACTATGTTAAGGACAAGCGGAACCAGGAGCCAGAGACAAAGAAGGACACCTGGACCCCGGACCCCTAGATGCAGACCAGAAAGTGAAAAGGGATCGGTCCGGACCTGTTCCACCCCATGCCGAAAAAACTGAAGGAACAAGATGCGATTGAGAAGCGTATTTTAACTAATCGTTTTTATTTTTGGGTTAAAAGGGTTAAAAAACTCGTTTCTAGTAAAAAGTAACTTACTACAAATAGTTTTTTTCTAAGTCAAGTTTTGGGAAGGTTTTTAATTTTAAAGAAAAGTACTTTTTTAATTCTTTCTAATCGAACCAATATTAAATTTAAGTCTTTAAGGGAAAAAATTGATTTTGTGGGTTTTGGGGTTTTTAATGGTAAAATCATTCTTTTTTATAAAACCTGTGATATTTTTAATTTTGTATATCTGTTATTTTTCAGCCTTAAGAGAATTTTATTAATTGTTATTGTTGATATGTGAAGTGGAAGTTTTGAAAGGGGTATGACAATGTAACTTCTTGCTGCTGCTTATCAGGATTCAATACCTGGTGAAGTTCAGGAACGAACTTCAGGCTTAGTTGTTGTGGGGGTGAAACGATAAGCGGGATCATAAGCCCAGGAGCAATTCTGGCTAGTTTAATTTTTTTTTGGCAATTGCATAAAACTTGGTCATCCTTCTGTACTATCGTACAAGCATTACGTCTATGGGGTTGCATATTTGTTTTGTTTTGTAATTAAAGCTTGAGATGAATCATTTTTAATATTTTGGGTGACCACTGGTCAGTCATTCTCATTGGTTAATTTGGGTTTCACTTTTGTAAATGACCAATGGGAGGATTCTGAAAAAGTGTTCTCAGAGTCCTCTTATTGGGTACAAAAAATCCGTGTTTTTGTTATAAATCAAGCACTTTTTCATTTGATTGCTCGATTATGAATCTATGCCTGATTGTGGCCAAATTCTGGATCAATTGTATATTTTGGAAATAAATTGTTATTATGGGCAAAAAGTTGCTGGAAGTTTTCTTTTATGTTTATTAATCTGGCTGAAGGACTTTAAACATTTTGTCATCTAGAACTGTCAATCCAGGTGCAAACCTGGATCACCAATACTAGATGAGACCAAAGAGGACAACACGATCTACCGGCTTTTAATCTGGCTCAAGCCTGGGGAGTAGCAGACAGCGAAAAGATCATTAAAACTGAAAAAGTTCATTAAGGAGGAATATGTGAGAAAACGGAAAGGGATTAATTTGTTCTCTTCTCCAGAACCAGGATAGAATAAGTGGCCTAACCAACCACTTTTTGGTAGATTCTATACCGCCAAAGGTGGTTCGTTACACTAGTACACACCTGATAATTTAAATGCATTTATATAATAAACGTTTCTACAGAGCCCTGTGAAGGGCAAACAAACAATATATGTCGAATTCAATTTATTCTGTTAGTAATCTCAAAATATTGAGTTTATAATAAATATAATATAAAGTATTGACAAAATATTGATTTAGTATTTAAATTTCAAATATTAATATTAATGTCAATTTTTATTTGGTTCATGTCCTTAACTGGATTCCGTATAATTCACCTAAACACATTTAATTTGAATTCATTTAACTCATGTGTATACAAGGTATTAGATGAAGAATTCTTCGTCCATCATCCAACCAAATTAATGCCTCTTTGGATATCAATAAAGCATAGCATTCAGAGTTGTTTTTACTAAATGCAAAAATACTATTCATAGCTAATTTTATTAGGGAAACAAATATTGCGTTACTATTGGCCAAAACCAAATTGACCAAAGACGCATTTAGTGGCGCGCTGTAGATGAAAATTTTGTAACTGAAGATAGTGTATCTAGTGACAACTGTTACTATGCTTTAGACACCTACTTGGTCACATCACCACTAAATGAACCTTCAATGGCTTATTGCATGGGGGGTTGGCGGTTGCTAGCCATAGCTTTCATATGTTTATGTTTCATTTTTTTCAATAAAAAAGCAGTATCCCCCCCCCCCCCCCCCCCGATATAAGTAGCTGTGAACAATAGTAAAAATAAAAGCTGTGAATACCAGAATTAATAAAATAATAATTAATAATATAAAGATAATTAGGTGGAGTTTAGGTGATGTTACTTGTACGTTAAATTAAGCTTGTTGTATGGGGCCAGTGGCACGCAGCCCCCGGAATATAAAAAATAATGAAATATTAATTTCTAACGTACATCTGGCAACACTGGAAACAAAACGTGGCTTTTGTATTCTGTTTAGAATACTACTAATTCTGAAGAGTGGGTTTGCTTTGCTGCAAAAATCAAACACTGCATTCCTATTGGCCAAAATCAAATTGATCAAAGCTATCGCTAACGGCCTGTTATTGCGGGTATTTTAATGGAATTTAAAAATTAAAGACAGTTAAATTAAATTAGCATATTGGTTCGATAGACCTCGAGTGAATTAAATTTTTTAATAAAAACATTTTTTTTAAATTCCTTTCTATCCAATAATTCAATTCAGTTCAATCAAGTACACCTGCAATTAGCTCGAGAGTCATGTGGCAGGGGGAACAATTCCCAATCACAAATGGTTGTTACTGAGACTTGACTACATGATCAATTATTAGAAAAAATTTGGGCATTATTATAATTAGTTTGGAGATTGCATGATTACAAATTGCACTATGATTGTCTTTGTAACACCTGGTGATTCGTGATCCCCATAATGCTAGCCTAAGGGTGCATGACTCCTCACTGTCCCTCCCTCCCTTTGTGTTGGACATTACCGGGCAGAGGGATATCTCTTTGACTGTGGTCACTTGAACCTGGTCACGCCTTGTAGGTGTACACATGGCCAAGTGTATAAAATACTGCATTTCCCTTTGTTCAATGTCCATTCTCTAGCTGAAGTTCATGCTTTGTTTTACGTAGATATTCATCTGTAACACAACAATGAGCCCGTGGACGCATCTATAATTCCAACAATTCATTCTTGTATATCGTAATGTTTCTGCCACAAAAACAGGCCCGGACTGGCAAGGCCAGCTGACCGGCGATCGCCAGTCAATTGGGGGCCAAAAGAAAATGGGGGCCAAATGCTGAAGATTTATAAGGGGCAAATCATTGGTTATTTTGGGGCTGGAGCCAACACAATTTTATAGCCGGTGGGGCCAACCATTAGCCAGTCCGGCCCTGCACAAAAATGAATAGTGTTTATCATCGGTAGCTACATGGTCTTTGTTTGTAAACTAACTCACCTTAGAACAGGTCAGAGACATCATAGGGCAAGAGAACTAACGAATCCCTTCCGAGCAACGTCGACACTCAGAAATGAATGGACACCATCCTTCTGAGAATTTTCGCCCCTTCTCAGGAGACTGCCAACCATCCATCACCATCCGCCTATTAGCATTGCTCCCATCTTCGTATGGCTATCACCATGCAATAGAGGAAGAAACAAGATACAAAAATAGTCAAGAATCATCAATGCTAACATCTTCATACGAGCATATATTTGTTTAATTATTTATTTTTAAATAATTATAAAAATAAATAAAATTTTCTTTCATTCTTAGTAACAAAATGGCGTTAATTTCGTTTAGAAAATAGAAGATTTGGTGATATTGCTAAAAGGTTTTTTTTTTATTCTGCACTCTGCATGGCGCATGTAGCCTTTACAATGTACAAAATGAAATTTTATGACGAATACGAGCATGTAAATCGAAAGTAATCGATTTTAAGGCCCCCAAATACGTTCCAGGAAACCTGTCAGGTGTACGTGTGCAGGTACGCCTGTACAGGTCGAGTGGATGACCATAGCACACAAACACGTTCTGGTAAGCCTATCAGGTATGCCTGATAGTCTGCAACAGCCCAGAACCTAAGCCTAGACCCCTCTGCCGTTTTAGAGAAATTTTTTTTTGTGCAGCCCAATTCCGCCGAATACTTTTATGGCTAGCCGTTATCAAGCTGCCGAAAATAATTTCAGCTTAGCTAAAACAAGTTTAATATTATTTAATAAAATTGCAGAATTATATTTGGGAATGTGCCTTGGGGTCAGTTACAGTTGAGAGCATGTTTGCCATAACTTTGTTTTTATGCAATGGCCTTCATTCTGCGTTGGGACCTGAAAAACTAAACAGGATTTCGTTTAGTCACGATAATTTTCAATTATTGTAACTTGTTTCATAGTAGCTTAACGCTTCCATCACGTCCTTATGAGACATCTGCAGAAAATTGTTTTTTTATCTGCATCAAATCCAGAACATTAATTTTGTTAATGACAGCGTTTTATTGTACGATTACACTTCTCTTCTGTCATTAATAGGCTAATGGCTATGTAAAGCTTGCTTACAATGAGAGCAGACCCCACACGTGGATTTTCCACAGCCAATCAAAATACAGTTAGCAACAACTTAGATATCATTTTCGCATCTTTCAATGCAAAAAAGGCAGTTCAGTTTGACAGCCATTTTGTCCTATTGGGAGACGGTATTGCATATAAATACTGCTTCTTTTTGCCAGTAATCGTACCTTCCACATTCAAAGTAACATTTGTATCGTCTCAGCAATTGGTAAGTTTACATGTCTTTTTCACAGGGGCGTTTGAAAGAAGAAAAAAAAACGGTCCAGGGAGAGGGGGGGTTGAATTATTCGCTCAATCCTATGGAATATTGGAAACTCAAAGGTGGCCAGAACATTACTCCATTTAAATTTGAGCAAACGGCGCATACATTTTTTATACATTTCTTGAATTGAATGCATTACCTGACGACAAAGTTATACATGTAGGTTTAGTACTCAATTGTAAGACACTTTTTGGCATCAGTTAACGCATCAGTGGCGTAGCTAGAGTTTGTGCCGCCCTGGGCGGTCCTTGAGTTTGTCGCCCCTGCCTGACATCAATCCGTGGCGCAACTAGGATTCTGGTCTTGGAGGTGCCAAACGATATTATCGATATCCAGTGATTGAAATGGTTTATACTGTATAATTTAATGTTAATTATAAAATTACTAGAAGGAAAGCCCGTCTTTGACGGGTGTAATAGTGCAAGGCTCTGATAGCCTTATACAGTGTGTTTCATATTTATATAGAAGCACCCCAGAAATTCGTTATAACTCGAGTTACAACTGATATTTTCAACATAAAGAGAGCATCTTATATTATAAATTTTCTGCTAGGCAAAATTTTTTTTCTTATATAGGTAAAAATTAAAAAAATAAACTGGAAAATAACATGCTGAACACAACGGTAACATTAAAATTAATAAAGTATACGACTGTAGTGATATTTTATAACTCAAAACTTTCTTTTCTACATACTTCAACCAATATTTTTAAGAAAATTTACAGAAATTTTACCCTGAATCAACTAAACTGTTAAAAATGATACTTTTGAGCTCTGCTAATGTATTATAATCATAGCAATCTGCTTATTAATCCTGTATGACGATGTCCCAAATGTTCTCGATAGGATTTAAGTTGGGGAACACGTCAGCTATTTGAGAGTGGTGATATTTTGATTTCGTAACCATTCCTTCGTTAGGTTACTGGAGCAAACTGGTGCAATTTCTTTCTGAAATAACAAGTTAGAAAGTTGATGTTTTATGGCAGTACAGACCCTCCTAACATTGTGTGATGATCAATGATATTTGTTTTGATTGAAATAAATCCTAAGGTATGCGTTTCAAAAACTTAAGCTGCTCGTTCCAAATCCACTAAATGTTTCTCTTATCATTAGTGTGACACCCTGTAGAAACAGAAGGTGGAACACTTAAGTCAAAAATTCAGTTTTGACAGTAAGGCACCCCTTGGTGCACAGATGTTCGGACATGGGTGGCCCGAATTCCAGAGAATTCGTGGAACCAAGTCCGACCGTGAGAAAATTGGAAATAAGTTCCAAGAATATTTCTGATTATGATTTAATATCCCCGGCCCAGGGCAATGATTGGCCCAGTTGGTCAATCATTACGCCCTGAGGTGACAGTTGCCCCTCCCAGGAGACCGGACAAGTGAGCCTGAGACTTGAGTGTGAGGACAGTCAGAGTAGAGAGTTCAAACCAGAGAGTTGGTCTTGAGAATTCAAGAAGTACCCCTGAACCAGAGTTTAGAGTTCAGAGAGTGAAGATCTGACTTAGAGTACTACAAGTAATGTAAAGAGTAATCAAAGAGTGTTATCAAAAATGTAATAACAAGAGAGCTAGTAAAGAGATTATTATACAACAACCTGTGTCAGTGTTGTGTATGTAAATTATATTGGGTTTCTGTACTCCTAAAATAGAGGAGTATCCAGCAGAAGGTACTCAGACACAGCCTGAGTTCCTCTGCCTGGAGCCTCCAGCAACTCAAGATAAAGGACTAGAGTTTCTTCGGCATCGTCACGCCTATACCAAAGATCCCTAGGAAAGACGGTCTTTTTGTGGGCCGTGCCAGGCAAGGCAAGTAAATGTCGCGCCCGGTGAACCCAACCCCCAGAGGTTCAACAGCAATAGAGGCTGGTCCGCAGCAGTCGACAACAGAGTCGACCCCGGCACCACCAACTCAGCAGAGGGAACGTCGTCAACGAGGACGAAGTTCCTCACGCATCGTCGGTAATGGAGCCAAAGGATCGAGAGGTGGGCCAGTCACGTCACATTAGGCTCACTCACTGCCAAATTTTTGTTTAGAATAATATTGTGGTTTTTTCCTCACATCCTTCCAATATGAAGAAAAAAAGAAAAACCGTTAAGATAATCAAGATTGAATTTTTTTTCCTTCAGAAATTTTGGTGGTCGAAGCCTAATAATATGCGAAGTGTTTAGTGCCCGTTCCAATGAGTAGCTGTGCCTTCAATTCAACCAAAAAATAATGTTTATTATTAGATAACGTTATCAACTTATCAGAGTAACCAAAGTCGATTCCCTAGTGTTAGCTTAGTATTTGAGCAAGAAAATTCACAGTTCGCTCGGTTAACTTAAGAAATGATTGGTTACGAAACAAAAATATCACCACATTCAAATGGCCGGTTTTTTCGCAAGACTTAAATCCTACAGAGAACTTTTGGGACATCATCGTATGTAATGATTAAGCAGATTGCCATTATTATACTACAACTGCAGACCTAAAAAGTGCCATTTTAGCTGCTTCGGGGCAGAGTTTCTGTAAATTTGTGTATAAATATTGTTTAAAGTATGTAGAAAACTATTATAAAAAATATTAAAAAACATCAGGACAGTTGTGTACTTTATTAATCTTAATGTTACTGTTGTGTTTAGCATGTTATTTTGCCACAATAATTAATAAAAGTGAAAAGTTCATTAGTTCGTTTATAATTATGAAATGACCATTTTCCAGTTTTTACATTTATAAATTTTTACCTTTTTAAGAAAAAAATTTCTGTATAGTAGAACGATTATAATATAGGAGGCTATCTTTATGTTGAAAATGTCAGGCAAATCCATCAAGTGTAGCCGGAGTTATAACCAATTTCTGAATATATATATACATATATATATATATATATATATATATATATATATATATATATGAAACGAACTGTACAATATCTCAGATTGAGCAAAATGAAAAAAAAAATGAATACACAAAAACTCCAGGCAGGACTTGAACCAAGGACCCAAGACTCACTTCTCTGCCAAAGACATAACCAATTTTGTTCCCAATGTAAATTGTGAGATCAAAGGTGACCTCACTGTAACAAACGTGGGTTAATTTATTCATTGAACAAAAGTATGATGCAATCATGCAAGCTTTCCTGGCTGCCAACTTTTCTGTTCAGGGGTTTTGGTGAAATTTGATGATTTTTCACAAAAATCAGGTAAACGGAACAAAATTGAAAATTCTAATGTAGCCTACCAAAAAGCTCACCTAAAGATGTGTATACTGGTTAATTTTCACGATCTAGAGTGTGTAGTTTCCGAGAACATTCGTACACAAAGGGAGGGAGTGAGGGAGAGAGTCAGCCTTTAGCAAATTATGATATTAGATGATATTAGAGTAAATAAAACAGTACCCGCACGTGAATGCAGCGAGCGAAAATTTTTTTTATAGTTTCTTCTTGAGCCATTTTAAAAGAGTTTTATAAAGCTCCTTCTACTATCCCGACAGGAAAAAAAAACTTATTTTCGTTGTTTCATTGTCCCAAAAAGTGCCACCCCCACTAGCTATGCTAGTGTAACGCATAAACTATTGTATAACCATAGTCAAAGTCATATTAAGAAGGGATAAATTTTGTGCACCACCAGTGGCAACTTTTCACCAAATTTGTATTCCTACGCCACCCTAGGATTCTGAAATCAGGAAAGCACACCATACAGCAGAAGCATGGTCCGCCATCGTGAATTTCTCAGCAGGAACCACTTTTTGTATTATGCATGCATACAACTTAAAATTGTTGGTGATGTGGCTAAAAACGTCCAGTAGGGGCAGTCATTTTTTACCCTTTTTTTAATATGGCTCAGACTATAAAGCTTTAAGCTTGTAGCACATTACATCGGTAGAAATGCCAACAGTTTGGAACCTGTAGAACCGATTAGCCAATTACTGGAACTGATAGAACTGGTTTGCCAGTATAAGTCCAATTGAAAAGAACCGAGAAAAGAACCTAAACCCAGTAGATTCAGTTCAGTTCTATCCTTTGCCTGCAGTGGCGTAACTAGGTTTTTTGCACTTCTGCCCTCTGCTGCTTAAAACATTGTTCCCGCTTTATAAACCAAAAATGATCCCTCCGAATCCTATGCGCCCCCACCCCGCAGTGACTGGGGTTGCCAGTCCACAGTTTGTGGACTATGTTTGGCACCTCTAACGAATGTGTTTTGCAAATCTCCTAATGCATATTGGCAGGCCCGGCTCTAGGGGACCAGGTGCTCCGATGTAACCTTCAGTTCAGCGCCCCCTTAATCAACTCTTTTATTTTGGGTTGAATGGTTGAGTGGCGGCATGTTGATGATGTCACCGACTAGGGGTTCGCACCCTGTACATATTCGAAATTTTTGAAAGAATCACTCGAGTTATGACAATCTAATGTATACATGTATATATATTAAGACCCGTCTATCAGTATTTCCTTTTTTCTCTTTTTGAGTAACGCTGTACAAACAAGGACAAAAACCTTGAATCACGTCGGAATTTATATAAATTTAAATGAATAAATGAACCGTTTTTTTCTCAAGGTTAACTATATGTTGCACTCTCCCCATCCAAGAACCCCATGATATTAAATTGGAGAGGGGGAAAAGGTTGGAAAGTGTAGAGGGGGAGAGAAAGAAACGTGGAGGGGGAAGAAAGGGGGAGAGGGAAACTGAATTTGAAGTGAAAGAAGTAAAAAAAGGAACAAACGACGCGCATGCGCACACCAGAGAAAATGAAAAGCTCATTTTTTCTTTCAAATATAAAAAAGGAGAGGGGATAATAGCAGCAAAATTAAACTAGAATTTATCAATGGCAATTGTGCCCAGCATTAGAATTTCTTTTGCTCCTCCCTTTTATGAACGTCATCAAATTCTAATTGATTTGTTACTTGGTCTGACGTCATAAAAGGGCGGAGGAAAAGAAATTCTAATGCTGGGCACAATTGTCTGTGAATTTGGCTCCCGTCATTTGTGACGGGTTACACCACTAGTTAATTTTTATTTATTGGGTTAAGAGGCTACATCACAAAATTACTTTAAAAAATCTCCAAACAGCGCTAGCATCGTTTTTCTCTTGAAAAAATGTTAAAGAAAAAATTTTAATTTTTAAAATAGGCCTACACAAGTCGCGGCAATGTTTATTTTTTATCTTTAAAGTTGTCCAATATTAAGTTTTCAAAGTGCCAATGTGCACCTTAAATATATGCTGATCGAGTGATAAAATGAAAAAAAGTTTGGTAAGTGCGATTATATTTTTAAAAAAACTATTTCAAAATCGGAAATGTTTAACTCTTATGTTAAACTCCATTGAGTACGCATAAATAATAAAAAAAAAAAAAAAAAAAAACATAAAAATACGTAAAAATAATTTTAAAAACCCGAAAAAAAAACAGCACGAGCATCAATGTGTAACTGTGTTGGCTTCACTGTGATTTAATTGTGTTTTTTAAAATTATTTATAGGTATTTTTACGATTATTTAATGGATGTTTTTTGCTTATGAGCGCGCATACTCAATGGAGTTTAACATAAGAGTTAGAAATTCGCGATTTTGAAATAGTTTTTTAAAAATATAGATCTAACCGCACTTACCAATGTTTTGCCCTCTATAACTCGATCAGCATATATTTAAGGTGCACAATTGCACTTTGAAAGCTTAATTTTGGACAACTTTAAATATGAAAAATAAACATATTGCCGCTGCGACTGTGTATTTTAAAAATTAACATTTTTTCTTTAACATTGGGTCTATGGGCTCAATAGAAAAACGATGCTAGCGCTCTTTGCAGAGATTTTTCGAAGTAAATTTGTGATGTAGCTTCTTAGCGGGAACCAGTTCTGATCAGTTCGTTGATCTTGACCAACTGGTTCAAATGCATTAGCAGATTTGCGCAGCAAATTATGGGCAGATGCGCAATACAGTGCATATTTCGCTGCACAAATCTGCTAGTACATATTCGGAAGCGGTTCGAACTGGTTCCGCAAGATGGACGTACTGATCAGAACTGGTTTTTTATAAATTGCGAGTCGGTGGTTCAAACCAGTTCTGAACCGAGTAGAAACGGTTTGGTTCTACCCGTGGTCTCCGCTATACATCGGATCGGAACAAAACGGGTTCGGAATTTTTTTTTTCTAATAAACATTTCACTTGAGGTCCACTGACGTGGCGTTTCCAATCCGATCCATGCAAGCTAGTAAGTGCGGCTCAATTGAAATGCTTGTTATCAACATATTCCGATTCATTCCGTTCCGATCCGATGTAGTGTGCTACAAGCTTTAACACGAAAATGTAACTTGATATATAGCTATAGTAATTTTACTATAAAATTATTTGCAGCAAAATTAGAGAAAAAAAAAATAACTTTTTATTCTTTCTTTGTTTTAGAAGAAAATTCAAAATGAATTGCATTACTCTTTCAACAAAATTCTTTGTGTTGATGGCGATTTGTGGCGTTTACATCGTTTCGATTGAATGTGCCAGCACTGCTCTTATTAGATACAGGAAACTTGCACGAGAAAACACCGCCATGGGTGCAATTGCAATGCAACACAACACGCCCGTTCAGCCTGAACAGAAAACAAACCGTGACATGAATGATGAAAATGCACCGCCAATCAGTCCACTTAAATATTACGGGTACCGTTCTTATGTGAAACAACCAGACAAGGTAAGTCTACAGTGTGTAAATCTCTTGAACACAAAATACAGTCTAGCACAATGAATCCACACCTAATTAACAAAAAAACCTAACTTATTAAAATCAGTAATGTTTTAGAAAAGACCGATTATTTGATACTCAATTGGCACTTGCAGAATTCTTCAAGACATTCAGCCGAAGCTGAATGAGATGTCTGAATTTTCAACATTAAAATTGCATGACATCGAATCCTATTTTTCTATTTTGGCGCCCCCCAAAAACGGCGCTCGGGGCGCTTGCCCCCTCTGCGTCCCTGGACCCTAGCTACGCTTCTGCTTTCAACATGTTGGCCCAACAAACAAATTTATGTCGGAAATGTGGGCAAAACGTCCGCTGTCCGGAAAACCTTTTGCCAGAATATTTAGTCGGCGCTGCGGTTATCAAAACCAAAATGGCGTCATTGCATTGTGTTTTGTGGTTTCATGAAACGAAATCGGCAACTGCGGTTCATCGAAACTTTAGAACGGAATATCGATGAGAACCACCGGATGTTAAAAGCATTAAACAGTGGCATCTGAATTTTAAAGAGATTGGTAGTGTTGAAGATTTGAAAAGAACTGGGCGACCAACTGTGACTCAAGCCAATGTTGATGACCGCAGCGCCGCCTGGACTGTTTACGGGCTGGAAAACGGGGCAGGAAAAAAAACCTATATGAGTGTGGCTACAAATAGGTGAAAACCGTTTGCTTGTACTTTGCATAGTTTGTGTACAGTGGATTTTTGTAATCAGGGAAAGACTTTATGGACACCCTGTATTATAAAAACGTCATTACGAACTTTCAGTTTTTTTTACAAGCAAGTGTAGTGTTCAAACAAGTAATTTACATTCCCCTTCTCCTTTGAACTTTGTAGCTTCAATTTCCTAGCGATTGTGATGGAGATAAACTATATGAATTTGCAGCTGGTCATTGCGGTCTTTTTACACGTAATCGCAACGGAGAGTACCTTGTAGAAGGAAAAAAACTAGCGGCATTCACAAATGATGGAGTACACAGTTGTAAATCAGCCTTCTTCTACTTGAACAGAGAATGCTCACGGAAAACACTGTCAATAGTAGGTGTTTATTCTACTTTCTATCCTAATTTATCATAACTAGACAGCTCTTTATTACAAGAAAAGTTAGTTTAACTTACAGTATATCTACTAGTTAGTCTATGTGTCTCATTAAAATAAGCTTCTCTGCATGTTTTAGAGATATCGGTGCATTAACAATTTTCTATATATTGTGCTTTGTCAGTCTGTGTATAACATGGTACAAACAAGAACCAAAACGTTTAAGCATGTCGGAATTTATTTAAATTTAGATTTTTTTTTTTTTTTTTGAAAAATTACTTTGCAAGCAGCCATAAAGGCCTATGGCAGAGGGACAAGAGTCCAAGTGCAGCATAGAAAATGCATTGTCAAAACCAGAAAATATAAAACCCTATTGATATAAACCCAACAACAATTTCAATATTTTTTAATGCTGCAAATATATGCATTGTCAAAACAAAACCAAATTATGACTCCCATAAAATACGTTTTTCCTGCCCAAAATCCCCAGCAAGCGAGTTCCATTGTCGAATCGCCCTAGGGACAAATGACCAGTAATAAGAATCTGCTCGTGCAAAAATCTCTCCAACTTTGTTAGAGTGGTCACCCCTACCCAAATATAATGCCCTGCAAAGTTTACTTGAAGTAGCTTTAGGGCAAGAGCCTTCTAGCATCCGATTAAAGATATTAAGACTAAAATCTGAACGTCTTGCAAGTAAACTATCCCAACCAAGCTCTGAAAGCATTTTAGTTACACTGTCGGCATATTAAATGAATTGGTTTTTTCTCATGGTCATAGTTAAATAGTTTTAGTAGCCAAAGTAAACTGAAATTTTGCTCCCGTCATTTATGACGGGTTACCCTACTCGTATAGTACATTATTATCATGCGAATTTATCTTAATAATGTTTTTTGTTTAAATTTTCTTAACTACAATTATTTTTAAAGTTCTCACATGTTGAGTTTTGGCAAACAAATTCTAAAAAGGTGGCCTAAAAAAGTACATGTAAAGTAAATAACATACAAATCACTGGTATGCTCCATTTATCTAATATCATAATTTGCTAAAGGCTGACTCTCTCCCTCACTTTGTGCACGACTGTTCTCTTAAACTACACACTCTAGAATCGTGAAAATTAAAAAGTATACACATCTTTAGATGGGCTTTTTGGTAGGCTACATTAGAATTTTCAATTTTGTTCCGTTTACCTGATTTTTGCGAAAAATCATCAAATTTCAACAAAATCCCTGAACAGTAAAGTTGGCAGCCAGGAAAGCTTGCATGATTGCATTATACTTTTGTTCAATGAATAAATTAACCCACGTGGGTCACAGTGAGGTCACCTTTGATCCCACAATTTAAATTGGTAACAAAATTGGTTATGTCTTTGGCAGAGAAGTGAGTCTTGGGCATAGTACAAAAAGTTGAGCAAGAGTGGACAAAGAACAAAAAGAAACATGGTCTTTTATACCTTTGACCTGTGTACACCTACGAGGTATAACCAGGTCCAAGTGACCATGGTCCTGAAAGTATCAATCCGCCACTTGAATATTAATTGAGAGGAGGGATAAACAGGTATGAGTTGTTTACCCCCCCCCCCCGGCTATGGTTTTGGCGGGATCACGAGTTACTGGGTGTTACAATGGGCAGGGCGGACCACTCTAGAAAAATTAGGGAGATTTTTGCTAGGACAGATTCATATTATTGGTCTTTTTTCCTAGAATTATAAGACAATGGAACTCTCTTCCTGAGGAAGTGGTGATTGGGGATAACTTTGTTTTGTGAGATTGACAATTGTATATTCATTTTGTTTTTATATGTGCTTGACAATGCTTAATGCTGCATGTGGACTTTTATGTCCCTCTGTCAGAGGCCTATTTGGCTGCTAGCAGAGTACTAATTGTAATTGTAGTAATACGCTCGTATTTTGCAGTCTGTTGTAATCCTTGTGTAACAATCATAGTCACCATATCCTGAAGCCAGCCCCCAGGCCAGGCTCTTTGCCAGGTTCGCCCTACCTACCACTAAGGTTAAGGGCAGCCTGATGGTCTGCAGGATTTAGAATAAAATCATTTTCTTTTTTAAATATATCAAAACAAGCACGTGTTGTCCATTTTCATAAATAAGTGTATGAATGGCGATCAATCACAAACACAAAACAAAAAGTTGGTTTGATGAGAGGATTATTTAGCGTGCCTATAATAAAACAATTATTTTTTCGTCGGATGGACAAAACAAAAGTCAGTATTTTATAAAGTCGTTTTTTGTCTTCTCTTCATCTAACTTCGCTAGCCGACCAGCCATGGCGTTCCTCTTATTTCCCAGCCACCTTATTGCCCCCCTTGACGGGGGCCACTATGACAATTGTACCTGCAATACCAGGGTGTTACGAAACACACAGCAGGTCACAATGCTGCCGATACAATTTTTTTGTATTAATTTATATGATATTAAATTAGCAAACACATGTTAGGTTTCTAAAGATTAGGTCAACATTAATAAATAGAAGATTAATTATATAATTTATTATATATTTTTTGGAATAATTTCATCATTTAATTCTTCTTATAGCTGAATACTTCTGACGACTGTCTACCAAAAAATCTTAAAAAGTATGCTGAGAACTGTGACTTACTTGTACGCGAAGACTACTTTGTTGGAGTCTATTCAATTCGAGAAAAACAGAAGGTGACGTTCACACAAAATGTGGGAAATGGTGAAGAATGTCAACATGTCATAACAGTAATCAACGACTTGTGCGAAAATGGGAAGGATTATGGTTGGTATTCCAGTTTGTAAGTCCAGTCATTGTATACATTTTTGGCAAATAGCGGGAAAAATGATAGCCAGATTTTAGTATAAAAGTTCATTTAGGCATGTAGTTTAACATACTAAAAAGAAAAGACATTGAAAGTCAGTTTCTTGTGTATAACTCATAAACGTTGGCACCTACAAATTTTGTTTCTAACCAAACAATGTTGGATATTTAATATCCTACAAAACGGTTCATATCAAATGTATCCCCAAGTTCACTTCCACCTCTCATTTGGTTTTTGCTATTATCTCCAAAGTGAATTCGGCTCTACTGGATGTTGAGGGAGAAAAAGTGGATTTTCGATAAAATTGATAAGGATCTTTTTTTTTGTAGAAAACTACATTTCCAGCATTTACACGAGGTATATGCACTCATTTTCAAGGGATTTTCAATGTCACAGCGGCAGAATCTGAAATGGTATTCATGAGGACTTTTAGTATGTTAAACTACACGTTTAATTAAGCAGCTATACCAAATTCTAGGTATCTACTATTTTTTTCCTTTGTTTTTCCTGAAATTCCTGGACTAACAGTAATTTGAATTGAATGAAACAATGCTTGCCTTTTTATTTTTTGTGTGCTAAAATGTTAAAACACCAATGATATGATTTACGAATAACAAATGTAAAACTATACGTACAGCGTGGGTCATAAGTCACAAACAACTAGAAAATTAATCATGATAAAATTCCTAACTGAACGATGAATAAAAACTGTTAAGTTTGACATAAAAAGCTTACAGCCACCACTTCAACGTCAAGTTTGGGGCACTGAAAACCCTGAAGCTATTCACCAAAGTCAATTTCACTCCCTCAGGTGCCTTGTTTGGTGTGGCTTTTTATGTTAGAGAGGGTTATCAGAACTTCCTTCAGTAAATAACGATAGCAGTGCAACGACAGTCACGTGCGACCAGTATTGAACCATAATTGTAAATTGTGTCTTGTTGTGAAGAACAAGTGTGAGATGTGGTATCAGCACGATGAAGTCACTGTCCATATAGCTGAGTCACCGCCCATATACCTGAGCCACTGCCCACACACACACAGCCAGTGCCCTAATAGACCTCATAATGTAAATGTTTGGAGAAGGCATATAATTTTTGGGTGTTACTTGAAGAAGTTGGTAGATATAAAAAAAACATGGCAATCCAGCAGCTCAAGGACGATATTCGTATAGAAGTTCGAGCACTACAGCCAGAAACATTGTAAGCTATTGTGGAAAATGCTCTGAAATGGACCCGTGTTTGTAAAGCTAAAAATGGAGAACATTTATCTTGAATTAATTTTCATACCCAATTAGATATAATATTACTATTGTAAAAAACAAAATAAAATAAGTGTCAAAAAAGTTATTAACATTAAATAATTAAACCCTTTTCATGACTTATTACCCACTTTGTATACGCACATTAGATTGTCCCCAAAACAAAATTTGAATAATTTAAAATCTCAGCCTTTATAAAATTTTCTTCTGATGAAATTAAGTCACCTGTCAAATTTCAGGCGATTTAAAAAAAAAATGTTGAAGGTCGCCAAAAGGTTTGAAGTTGTCACCCTTTGAGTTTATGTTGTGTGCGAATTTTGTTGAAAAATAGTAAGCCGATTCTGATAACTAATTTATACATATTATCTGAACTGACGTCCAGCCCACATGTTGTTTGTGAACCCTATTTTTATGTTATATTTCTACAAAGTTTCCAGATATAGCCAATGTCCACTTTCCGGGTTTTTTGTCACACTCTCGTACAACCTACCTGATTCTTTAAGATCCATGTATGAAATGTGCGATTAATTACTGAAGATTAGTTTCTTCCTTGTTATTTACTTTCAAAATGAGTCTTTATTGTATAATTGTCTGAATATAATACAATGACTTCATTAAAATATGTTTACACATTAAAATTCTAAAAATACTTAACTACTGTGTAGCTGTGTAACTACTGCAGCTTTTTTTAGCTGTCGAAAAGCACTGACTGTTTCTGGTCGGTTAGAATACAGCAGAGTGAGTTGGCAACCCGGGCCTTGAAATGGCCAACCGTGGTCATATCTGGGTTGCCTAAGCCCAGAAGTGGCCACGGCAGCAATAGGTTGAGAATGGGTAAAAAGTTTGCTCTCGGGGCATAAACCCCTGGAGCATCGAAGACTTAATTGCCTCAGAAGTAACGCCTGCCGCATGTTTGCGTCGCATTTGTGGCCAAAAGTGTACGAAAGTTGTGACCACTTTTGACCAGCCGTGGTCATAAGTGGGCGCTCTTCAGTCATAACTGACCGAGTGCCTGTTTTGGTAAGGAGTTACTCTCGTCATAGTTATGGAGTTACTTTACCCTTTTTGGGATATAAGTTGTTTGAGATATCGTTGTCAACGAATGTTAGGCTTAAAGCCCATCGACTTAGTCCCGTGTGGAGTTTTACGGTTAACACAGAACGTAGAGCCCACTTTTGGCCAAGCTTCTCTCGTAGAGTTGTACACAACACCACGAGAGGAGCGACCACCGTGCTTTGAGTGCACTAAGCCGCTGTTGCTTGAGAATGCACGTGTACATTTGCCACCTTTTTTGAGAATGAGCGGTAATTCAAACCAGAGATAACTAATTAAAAGTGTTGCAAAGATGTGCCACCTACGGGCACTTTTTCTGCCTTTTTTCATAATAAGCGGCAATTCAAACAGAGATAACTGAATACAAACTTTGCATAGATGTGCAGCCTATGGGCGATTATTCCGCCTTTTTATCAAAATGAGCTGCCGTTCAAACAGAGAACAGAATATAAACGTTGCAAAGATTTGACGCCTATGCCTATGGTTGCTTTTTCCGCCTTTTTCCATAATGAGCAGCAAATTCAAACAACAGGAATAACTAATTAAAACTTTGCAAAGATGAGGTTTCTTGACTAAGGACCTCTCGAAGATGAAACCTTTGAATAAGAATAAGATGCTGTGAAAGACACATTCACTGAACAAACTGTGGCCGTGTCCACGTCGTTAGTAAGCGACCCTGCACTCTTGTAGGATGTGTACGACTCACTCACATGCCTTCTTGATAACGGTTTTATGCTATCGACTACTGCATTAATGCTCGTCATCGCAACGTACGGAATTCGGCAATCGGCCATAATTCACCTTCGCCTAAGTGAATATGAAAATTGCAATGAAGCAGCATCAGGAGACTTGTTCTTCGTGCGCGGCCATAAGACGTCTGCCACGGGTCCTCAGGGCATCTCCCTAACATCACACCAGATGTTGATGTTTGAGCTCTATTACCATCTTCTCAGACCGATGGTTGGTGACCTGAAGACCAAGAATTTCTTTCTTAATTTTGTGGGAACTGCATGGAACAGTCCGTCTCGAGAGTTTTCGCAGATGGCAGCAAAGTACGGTGTCCCGTTCACAGTCACCCGTACGCGGGGTGTTCTCTCCAGACTTCCATTACGTGGAAGTCGAAACAAGAATGAGAGAAGATCTGCAGAGCTCTGAAACATCAAGAGCTCACTGCAGAGCGTTCGTATCGCCAACTAAATGTGGAACAGACCGCACAAGACTCTGCTCTCATATGCGAACTCATCTCCACATCCCGTGAAAAGCAAGATTAATCACGGGACAGAGAATTGACCACTCTGTGTGCAAAACCCACTTGTGGATGACGCTCAACCATGCACGTAGTCAGGAATTACACATTTTAGTGGAGAGAGATCATTCAGGCCTTTCGTTGTCTACCCAGACAGCGAAGACGATAGCAGTCCGTCAACCGACGATGTGAGGAGCTCTCGGAAACGAACTTTTGACGATTGTCATAGTCGCTTTCGCGGGATTCCGTTCAAACTTTTCAATACGGACTCTTCGTAAGTGGGTTTAAAACCTGCATGTGCTTCAGTGTTCTCGTGTCTTGCATGCTTTTTATTTTTCATGTACCTAAAACGAAGAGACCTCGAAAGGGAACTTTTGATGCCTGTCATAGTCACTTTTGCGGTTTTCCGTACAAACGATACGTTACAGCTCTTTGGGCTCTTCGTGAGTGCTTGTGTTTGTACATCAGTGTTCTGGGATGCATGACTGGGGGGTATTTTGGTGTGTGTGCATGTGTGCCTGCGTGCATGATTTTTCCTGTGATGTCCTTTCCTGTAATGGTGAAGAGGCTCGAGCCTGTTTTATATAAAGGCCGCTAAGAGAGATACAAACCATATGTGGCGGTATTGGGTATGTGGCAACCTGGTCTGCTCAATTTTTTAAATTTGGTTGAGCAGACGAATTTCCCTATGGTGGTCTGCCTGACAGCTGCAGTAGGCTGTTAGGTCGGACGCCATTTTGGTGCCAGTAGACCTCTCACCATGGAGTCTAGGGGTGAGAGGTCAGAAGTGACCTCTGTCCCCTCCAGGTGGAGTTGCCTGGAGGTTTCCTGTGGTTTGGTCAACCACAGGATCTGGGCAGTTGGTTGTTGGCAACTATAGAGTCTAGACCTGTGGGTGGAGGTCTGGTTGACCTCCACTGGCCAGTGCTGCTTCATCTCTTTTGTGCCTTTGGCCTGTTGGCTTGTGTGCCTTTGTTTATATTTATGGGGGCTTTGGCTGGTAGAAGATTACCAGCCAAGTTGTGTAAATATCACTGCCTTCATCATCTTTCATCATACATCGTAAGTGTCCAATAAATACACTTTTATCTTCACCTACTTTGTGTGTCGTGTCCATTTCTTTGGGGAGTACCGCGAGGGGGGTGGGATTACCGGTTGGGGAAATCACCACCGTCCTGTCTCCGTCCTTTTTCGGCCGGAACTCGTGTCGGCTCGCGGTAGAACACCGGTTCTACCGCGAGCCGGCGTGGCGGCGTGGTCTTTCGTCGTGTCCATCGTGGGTGGCTCCAGGAGCCGACAACCCAGGGAGCACAGTGTGAGAGACGGCTACGGGTACGGTCCCGTCCCCGTAAGGAGCCGGTAGCGGTAAGTTTACGTCTGTTTTTTGGGGTGAACTTACTGGGGTATTGTAGCGGTCCAGTCGGGACGTTACAGGTATAATCGTAAACCACCATGCTACTAATCCAGGGGTGGATTTCCCAATAGGCCAGTTAGGCCCGGACCTATGGGCGCCACATTTAGAGGGGCGGAAAGAGGGGGAATTTTTTTAACAAAAGTTTTTCATTTGAGTTTATCTGTCTTAAACTTTCAAAAGTTAACACGTAAATTTTATGTAATGATAATGATAAGTGGGTCAGCCTGTCTCATTTATTTATATGCTCTCCTGCTGCTCTGCAGCAAATAATACAGTAATATTTACTTTCAAATATGTCACAAATTCACAATTTATCATTTATGTGCCTAAAAGAGCACCCCCTTATAGCCCCTTTTTAAGGAATGGACAGGGCCAATTGTTTCAAGCGTGGGTGGGCCATAGACATTCTCTTATAGCAATTATAAATTTATACCTAGTGATGATGGATAAAATCATAAAGCACAATGAGTGACAAAAAGAAAAAACTCAGTGGAACACAATTTTGGAAAATTGCTGATCAAAACCGGGAAAAAGAGGCAAAACTGGTGGAAAAACTTCCTAAAATAGATGGCTTTTTATCAGAAATGAAAAACAGATAATTAGTGAAAATAAGAGTCAAAGTTCTTCAGGTGATTCTGGTGAAGCATCTACTATTGACATTCATGGAACAATCAATGTGATTGAATTTGTAGAGAACAGTAGTACTAGTATTAGTGATAGATGTGATTGTGAGGCCTCAACATTTGGTCTACAGATCGAGCCTTCTTCAATCCTCAGCAACATTGTGTGTTGACATTGCCAAGAGAATGATTATATGCATGCCCGCCTCTAATTGTTCTGTTGAACGATCATTTTCGGTGCTTAAGCGAATAAAAAGTTACTTGTGATTAACGATGAAGGAAACCCGGCTAAATGCCATCTCTCTTTTAAATATCGAAGCCGATTTGTTAACCGACAGCAATGATGACCTGATCAATGAGTTTGCCACCCTCAAAGCAAGACAAAAAAACTTCTAAAAACTTGAGAAGACAACCCACGAATCCACAATACATCTATTTAGACTTTTAATCTCAATATTCTCTTGAAACAAATCGAACAATTTGTGATTTCTTTTAAAATGAATATTCAAATCTCGTTTTTACTTTTAACGTTTATATGTACATATGTATAACAGTATAGCAGGAACTTTTAAAAATAATAAAAGCAGCTATTCTTATTTTATTACCTAAAGTAAAAAGGGGACTGCAGGTGCCAAAAAACTTGGGGGGCACTAAAAGACTTTGGCCTATGGGCGCAAAACTTTTAAATCCGCCACTGTACTAATCGCATTGTGCTATTGCACGACTGTGAAGTAGCAGGACAAAAATAATCTAAGTCCAAACAAAAAGCTGTAATGACTGATACAGTATAATGAGGTCCTTGGGTCTTCAAAAACTGCATGCTACCTAATCACAGTGTTCTCAGAGTCCTCTTCTTGGGTACAAAAAGGCCGTGTTTTTGTTATAAATCAAGCACTTTTTCATTTGATTGCTCGATTATGAATCTATGCCCGATTGTGGCCAAATTCTGGATCAATTGTATATTTTGGAAATAAATTGTTATTATGGGCAAAAAGTTGCTGAAAGTTTTCTTTTATGTTTATTAATCTGGCTGAAGGACTTCAAACATTTTGTCATCTAGAACTGTCAATTCAGGTGCAAACCTGGATCACCAATACTAGATGAGACCAAAGAGGACAACACGATCTACCGGCTTTTAATCTGGCTCAAGCCTGGCGAGTAGCAGACAGCGAAAAGATCCTTAAAACTGAAAAAGTTCATTAAAGAGGAACATGTGAGAAAACGGAAAGGGATTAATTTGTTCTCTTCTCCAGAACCAGGATAGAATAAGTGGCCTAACCAACCACTTTTTGGTAGATTCTATTCCGCCAAAGGTGGTTCGTTACACTAGTACACACCTGATAATTTAAATGCATTTATATAATAAACGTTTCTACAGAGCCCTGTGAAGGGCAAACAAACAATATATGTCGAATTCAATTTATTTTGTTAGTAATCTCAAAATATTGAGTTTATACTTAAATATAATATATAAAGTATTGACAAAATATTGATTTAGTATTTAAATTTCAAATATTAATATTAACGTCAATTTTTATTTTGTTCTTGTCCTTAACTGAATTCCGTATAATTCACCTAAACACATTTAATTTGAATTCATTTAACTCATGTGTATACAAGGTATTAGATGAAGAGTTCTTCGTCCATCATCCAACCAAATTAATGCCTCTTTGGATATCAATAAAGCATAGCATTCAGAGTTGTTTTTACTAAATGCGAAAATACTATTCATAGCTAATTTTATTAGGGAAACAAATATTGCGTTACCAAAACCAAATTGACCAAAGACGCATTTAGTGGCGCGCTGTAGATGAAAATTTTGTAACTGAAGATAGTGTATCTAGTGACAACTGTTACTATGCTTGGTCACATCACCACTAAATGCACCTTCAATGGCTTATTGCATGGGGGGTTGGCGGTTGCTAGCCATAGCTTTCATATGTTTATGTTTCATTTTTTTCAATAAAAAAGCAGTATCCCCCCCCCCCCCGATATAAGTAGCTGTGAACAATAGTAAAAATAAAAGCTGTGAATACCAGAATTAATAAAATAATAATAATATAAAGATAATTAGGTGGAGTTTAGGTGATGTTACTTGTACGTTAAATGAAGCTTGTTGTATGGGGCCCGTGGCACGCAGCCCCCGGAATATAAAAAATAATGAAATATTAATTTCTAACGTACATCTGGCAACACTGGAAACAAAACGTGGCTTTTGTATTCTGTTTAGAATACTACTAATTCTGAAGAGTGGGTTTTCTTTGCTGCAAAAATCAAACACTGCATTCCTATTGGCCAAAATCAAATTGTTCAAAGCTATCGCTAACGTCCTGTTATTGCGGGTATTTTAATGGAATTTAAAAATTAAAAACAGTTAAATTAAATTAGCATATTGGTTCGATAGACCTCGAGTGAATTAAATTTTTTAATAAAAACATTTTTTTAAATTCCTTTCTATCCAATAATTCAATTCAGTTCAATCATGTACACCTGCAATTAGCTCGAGAGTCATGTGGCAGGGGGAACAATTCCCAATCACAAATGGTTGTTACTGAGACTTGACCACATGATCAATTATTACAAAAAATTTGGGCATTATTATAATTAGTTTGGAGATTGCATGATTACAAATTGCACTATGATTGTCTTTGTAACACCTGGTGATTAGTGATCCCCATAATGCTAGCCTGAGGGTGCATGACTCCTCACTGTCCCTCCCTTCCTTTGTGTTGGACATTATCGGGCAGAGGGATATCTCTTTGACTGTGGTCACTTGATCTGGTCACGCCTTGTAGGTGTACACATGGCCAAGTGTATAAAATACTGCATTTCCCTTTGTTCAATGTCCATTCTCTAGCTGAAGTTCATGCTTTGTTTTACATAGATATTCATCTGTAACAAAACAATGAGCCCGTGGACGCATCTATAATTCCAACAATTCATTCTTGTATATCGTAATGTTTCTGTCACAAAAACAGGCCCGGACTGGCCCGGCCAGCTGACCGGCGATCGCCAGTCAATTGGGGGCCAAAAGAAAATGGGGGCCAAATGCTGAAGATTTATAAGGGGCAAATCATTGGTTATTTTGGGGCTGGAGCCAACACAATTTTATAGCCGGTGGGGCCAACCACTAGCCAGTCCGGCCCTGCACAAAAATGAATAGTGTTTATCATCGGTAGCTACATGGTCTTTGTTTGTAAACTAACTCACCTTAGAACAGGTCAGAGACATCATAGGGCAAGAAAACTAACGAATCCCTTCCGAGCAACGTCGACACTCAGAAATGAATGGACACCATCCTTCTGAGAATTTTCGCCCCTTCTCAGGAGACTGCCAACCATCCATCACCATCCGCCTATTAGCATTGCTCCCATCTTCGTATGGCTATCGCCATGCAATAGAGGAAGAAACAAGATACAAAAATAGTCAAGAATCATCAATGCTAACATCTTCATACGAGCATATATTTGTTTAATTATTTATTTTTAAATAATTATAAAAATAAATAAAATTTTCTTTCATTCTTAGTAACAAAATGGCGTTAATTTCGTTTAGAAAATAGAAGATTTGGTGATATTGCTAAAAGGTTTTTTTTTATTCTGCACTCTGCATGGCGCATGTAGCCTTTACAATGTACAAAATGAAATTTTATGACGAATACGAGCATGTAAATCGAAAGTAATCGATTTTAAGGCCCCCAAACACGTTCCAGGAAACCTGTCAGGTGTACGTGTGCAGGTACGCCTGTACAGATCGAGTGGATGACCATAGCACACAAACACGTTCTGGTAAGCCTATCAGGTATGCCTGATAGTCTGCAACAGCCCAGAACCTAAGCCTAGACCCTACTGCCGTTTTAGAGAAATTTTTTTTTGTGCAGCCCAATTCCGCCGAATACTTTTATGGCTAGCCGTTATCAAGCTGCCGAAAATAATTTCAGCTTAGCTAAAACAAGTTTAATATTATTTAATAAAATTGCAGAATTATATTTGGGAATGTGCCTTGGGGTCAGTTACAGTTGAGAGCATGTTTGCCATAACTTTGTTTTTATGCAATGGCCTTCATTCTGCGTTGGGACCTGAAAAACTAAACAGAATTTCGTTTAGTCACGATAATTTTCAATTATTGTAACTTGTTTCATAGTAGCTTAACGCTTCCATCACGTCCTTATGAGACATCTGCAGAAAATTGTTTTTTTATCTGCATCAAATCCAGAACATTAATTTTGTTAATGACAGCGTTTTATTGTACGATTACACTTCTCTTCTGTCATTAATAGGCTAATGGCTATGTAAAGCTTGCTTACAATGAGAGCAGACCCCACACGTGGATTTTCCACAGCCAATCAAAATACAGTTAGCAACAACTTAGATATCATTTTCGCATCTTTCAATGCAAAAAAGGCAGTTCAGTTTGACAGCCATTTTGTCCTATTGGGAGGCGGTATTGCTTTTTTATTGGCTTGTACACTCAATGGACTGCAATGGACAGTTTTCAGTTTTGTTCGGACACCTCTAGTTCCGGAAATACAGTCGTTTGAAAAACCATTAAGGTATACACCAAGGTTATCCTAAAACGGAAACCGGAAATGGGACAAGTCTGAAACTTGTTTCATTGGATTGTACTCCATTGCAGTCCATTGAGAGTACAATCCAATGAAAAAGGTTCCATGCTTTTACTATTAATGGTTACAGAAATATCTTCATGTGGGGTATGGCATTAAGGTATACCCCAAATGTTTACACTTATATTCCTCAAAAATGGTAACTGTCCAAAAAAAATTTCACTTGTCCCAATCAGTCCATTGGCTATATATTCTATTTCATGTGTTGTTTTAGTTGTCCCAAGCACTTTGGGGTATGGCATTAAGGTGTACCCCAATTTTTGTATGCAACTTTTCTCAAAAATAAAAGCTGTCCAAAAAATTTAAAGTGTTGTCCATTGCCAGTAGATGTTGTCCCATTTACAAAGAGGTTTGTCCCAATCACTTTGGGGTACACCTTAATGACATATCCTTTATGAGACTGCTTTTTTATCTGCATCAAATCCGGAACATTAATTTTGTTAATGACAGCGTTTTATTGTACGATTACACTTCTCTTCTGTCATTAATAGGCTAATGGCTATGTAAAGCTTGCTTACAATGAGAGCAGACCCCACACGTGGATTTTCCACAGCCAATCAAAATACAGTTAGCAACAACTTAGATATCATTTTCGCATCTTTCAATGCAAAAAAGGCAGTTCAGTTTGACAGCCATTTTGTCCTATTGGGAGACGGTATTGCATATAAATACTGCTTCTTTTTGCCAGTAATCGTACCTTCCACATTCAAAGTAACATTTGTATCGTCTCAGCAATTGGTAAGTTGACATGTCTTTTTCACAGGGGCGTTTGAAAGAAGAAAAAAAAAACGGTCCAGGGAGAGGGGGGGTTGAATTATTCGCTCAATCCTATGGAATATTGGAAACTCAAAGGTGGCCAGAACATTACTCCATTTAAATTTGAGCAAACGGCGCATACATTTTTTATACATTTCTCGAATTGAATGCATTACCTGACGACAAAGTTATACATGTAGGTTTAGTACTCAATTGTAAGACACTTTTTGGCATCAGTTAACGCATCAGTGGCGTAGCTAGAGTTTGTGCCGCACTGGGCGGTCCTTGAGTTTGTCGCCCCTGCCTGACATCAATCCGTGGCGCAACTAGGATTCTGGTCTTGGAGGTGCCAAACGATATTATCGATATCCAGTGATTGAAATGGTTTATACTGTATAATTTAATGTTAATTATAAAATTACTAGAAGGAAAGCCCGTCTTTGACGGGTGTAATAGTGCAAGGCTCTGATAGCCTTATACAGTGTGTTTCATATTTATATAGAAGCACCCCAGAAATTCGTTATAACTCGAGTTACAACTGATATTTTCAACATAAAGAGAGCATCTTATATTATAAATTTTCTGCTAGGCAAAATTTTTTTTCTTATATAGGTAAAAATTAAAAAAATAAACTGGAAAAAGTCCATTTTATAATAATAGATAGATGCGCTAATGAACTTTTCACTTTTATTAAGTATTGTGACAAAATAACATGCTGAACACAACGGTAACATTAAAATTAATAAAGTATACGACTGTAGTGATGTTTTATAACTCAAAACTTTCTTTTCTACATACTTCAACCAATATTTTTAAGAAAATTTACAGAAATTTTACCCTGAATCAACTAAACTGTTAAAAATGATACTTTTGAGCTCTGCTAATGTATTATAATCATAGCAATCTGCTTATTAATCCTGTATGACGATGTCCCAAATGTTCTCGATAGGATTTAAGTTGGGGAACACGTCAGCTATTTGAGAGTGGTGATATTTTGATTTCGTAACCATTCCTTCGTTAGGTTACTGGAGCAAACTTTTGCAATTTCTTGCTGAAATAACAAGTTAGAAAGTTGATGTTTTATGGCAGTACAGACCCTCCTAACATTGTGTGATGATCAATGATATTTGTTTTGATTGAAATAAATCCTAAGGTATGCGTTTCAAAAACTTAAGCTGCTCGTTCCAAATCCACTAAATGTTTCTCTTATCATTAGTGTGACACCCTGTAGAAACAGAAGGTGGAACACTTAAGTCAAAAATTCAGTTTTGACAGTAAGGCACCCCTTGGTGCACAGATGTTCGGACATGGGTGGCCCGAATTCCAGAGAATTCGTGGAACCAAGTCCGACCGTGAGAAAATTGGAAATAAGTTCCAAGAATATTTCTGATTATGATTTAATATCCCCGGCCCAGGGCAATGATCGGCCCAGTTGGTCAATCATTACGCCCTGAGGTGACAGTTGCCCCTCCCAGGAGACCGGACAAGTGAGCCTGAGACTTGAGTGTGAGGACAGTCAGAGTAGAGAGTTCAAACCAGAGAGTTGGTCTTGAGAATTCAAGAAGTACCCCTGAACCAGAGTTTAGAGTTCAGAGAGTGAAGATCTGACTTAGAGTACTACAAGTAATGTAAAGAGTAATCAAAGAGTGTTATCAAGAATGTAATAACAAGAGAGCTAGTAAAGCGATTATTATACAACAACCTGTGTCAGTGTTGTGTATGTAAATTATATTGGGTTTCTGTACTCCTAAAATAGAGGAGTATCCAGCAGAAGGTACTCAGACACAGCCTGAGTCCCTCTGCCTGGAGCCTCCAGCAACTCAAGATAAAGGACTAGAGTTTCTTCGGCATCGTCACGCCTATACCAAAGATCCCTAGGAAAGACGGTCTTTTTGTGGGCCGTGCCAGGCAAGGCAAGTAAATGTCGCACCCGGTGAACCCAACCCCCAGAGGTTCAACAGCAATAGAGGCTGGTCCGCAGCAGTCGACAACAGAGTCGACCCCGGCACCACCGACTCAGCAGAGGGAACAACGTCGTCAACGAGGACGAAGTTCCTCACGCATCGTCGGTAATGGAGCCAAAGGATCGAGAGGTGGGCCAGTCACGTCACATTAGGCTCACTCACTGCCAAATTTTTGTTTAGAATAATATTGTGGTTTTTTCCTCACATCCTTTGAATATGAAGAAAAAAAGAAAAACCGTTAAGATAATCAAGATTGAATTTTTTTTCCTTCAGAAATGTTGGTGGTCGAAGCCTAATAATATGCGAAGTGTTTAGTGCCCGTTCCAATGAGTAGCTGTGCCTTCAATTCAACCAAAAAATAATGTTTATTATTAGATAACGTTATCAACTTATCAGAGTAACCAAAGTCGATTCCCTAGTGTTAGCTTAGTATTTGAGCAAGAAAATTCACAGTTCGCTCGGTTAACTTAAGAAATGATTGGTTACGAAACAAAAACATCACCACATTCAAATGGCCGGCGTTTTCGCAAGACTTAAATCCTACAGAGAACTTTTGGGACATCATCGTATGTAATGATTAAGCAGATTGCCATTATTATGCTACAACTGCAGACCTAAAAAGTGCCATTTTAGCTGCTTCGGGGCAGAGTTTCTGTAAATTTGTGTATAAATATTGTTTAAAGTATATAGAAAACTATTATAAAAAATATTAAAAAACATCAGGACAGTTGTGTACTTTATTAATCTTAATGTTACTGTTGTGTTTAGCATGTTATTTTGCCACAATAATTAATAAAAGTGAAAAGTTCATTAGTTCGTTTATAATTATGAAATGACCATTTTCCAGTTTTTACATTTATAAATTTTTACCTTTTTAAGAAAAAAATTTCTGTATAGCAGAACGATTATAATATAGGAGGCTATCTTTATGTTGAAAATGTCAGGCAAATCCATCAAGTGTAGCCGGAGTTATAACCAATTTCTGAATATATATATACATATATATATATATATATATATATATATATATATATATATATGAAACGAACTGTACAATATCTCAGATTGAGCAAAATGAAAAAAAAAAATGAATACACAAAAACTCCAGGCAGGACTTGAACCAAGGACCCAAGACTCACTTCTCTGCCAAAGACATAACCAATTTTGTTACCAATGTAAATTGTGAGATCAAAGGTGACCTCACTGTAACAAACGTGGGTTAATTTATTCATTGAACAAAAGTATGATGCAATCATGCAAGCTTTCCTGGCTGCCAACTTTTCTGTTCAGGGGTTTTGGTGATATTTGATGATTTTTCACAAAAATCAGGTAAACGGAACAAAATTGAAAATTCTAATGTAGCCTACCAAAAAGCTCACCTAAAGATATGTATACTGGTTAATTTTCACGATCTAGAGTGTGTAGTTTCCGAGAACATTCGTACACAAAGGGAGGGAGTGAGGGAGAGAGTCAGCCTTTAGCAAATTATGATATTAGATGATATTAGAGTAAATAAAACAGTACCCGCACGTGAATGCAGCGAGCGAAAATTTTTTTTATAGTTTCTTCTTGGGCCATTTTAAAAGAGTTTTATAAAGCTCCTTCTACTATCCCGACAGGAAAAAAAAACTTATTTTCGTTGTTTCATTGTCCCAAAAAAGTGCCACCCCCACTAGCTATGCTAGTGTAACGCATAAACTATTGTATAACCATAGTCAAAGTCATATTAAGAAGGGATAAATTTTGTGCACCACCAGTGGCAACTTTTCACCAAATTTGTATTCCTACGCCACACTAGGATTCTGAAATCAGGAAAGCACACCATACAGCAGAAGCATGGTCCACCATCGTGAATTTCTCAGCAGGGACCACTTTTTGTATTCTGCATGCATACAACTTAAAATTGTTGGTGATGTGGCTAAAAACGTCCAGTAGGGGCAGTCATTTTTTACCCTTTTTTTAATATGGCTCAGACTATAAAGCTTTAAGCTTGTAGCACATTACATCGGTAGAAATGCCAACAGTTTGGAACCTGTAGAACCGATTAGCCAATTACTGGAACTGATAGAACTGGTTTGCCAGTATAAGTCCAATTGAAAAGAACCGAGAAAAGAACCTAAACCCAGTAGATTCAGTTCAGTTCTATCCTTTGCCTGCAGTGGCGTAACTAGGTTTTTTGCACTTCTGCCCTCTGCTGCTTAAAACATTGTTCCCGCTTTACAAACCAAAAATGATCCCTCCGAATCCTATGCGCCCCCACCCCGCAGTGACTGGGGCTGCCAGTCCACAGTTTGTGGACTATGTTTGGCACCTCTAACGAATGTGTTTTGCAAATCTCCTAATGCATATTGGCAGGCCCGGCTCTAGGGGACCAGGTGCTCCGATGTAACCTTCAGTTCAGCACCCCCTTAATCAACTCTTTTATTTTGGGTTGAATGGTTGAGTGGCGGCATGTTGATGATGTCACCGACTAGGGGTTCGCACCCTGTACATTTTCGAAATTTTTGAAAGAATCACTCGAGTTATGACAATCTAATGTATACATGTATATATATTAAGACCCGTCTATCAGTATTTCCTTTTTTCTCTTTTTGAGTATCGCTGTACAAACAAGGACAAAAACCTTGAATCACGTCGGAATTTATATAAATTTAAATGAATAAATGAACCGTTTTTTTCTCAAGGTTAACTATATGTTGCACTCTCCCCATCCAAGAACCCCATGATATTAAATTGGAGAGGGGGAAAAGGTTGGAAAGTGTAGAGGGGGAGAGAAAGAAACGTGGAGGGGGAAGAAAGGAGGAGAGGGAAACTGAATTTGAAGTGAAAGAAGTAAAAAAAGAAACAAACGACGCGCATGCGCACACCAGAGAAAATGAAAAGCTCATTTTTTCTTTCAAATATAAAAAAGGAGAGGGGATAATAGCAGCAAAATTAAACTAGAATTTATCACAGGCAATTGTGCCCAGCATTAGAATTTCTTTTGCTCCTCCCTTTTATGAACGTCATCAAATTCTAATTGATTTGTTACTTGGTCTGACGTCATAAAAGGGCGGAGGAAAAGAAATTCTAATGCTGGGCACAATTGTCTGTGAATTTGGCTCCCGTCATTTGTGACGGGTTACACCACTAGTTAATTTTTATTTATTGGGTTAAGAGGCTACATCACAAAATTACTTTAAAAAATATCCAAACAGCGCTAGCATCGTTTTTCTCTTGAAAAAATGTTAAAGAAAAAATTTTAATTTTTAAAATAGGCCTACACAAGTCGCGGCAATATGTTTATTTTTTATCTTTAAAGTTGTCCAATATTAAGTTTTCAAAGTGCCAATGTGCACCTTAAATATATGCTGATCGAGTGATAAAATGAAAAAAAGTTTGGTAAGTGCGATTATATTTTTAAAAAAATTATTTCAAAATCGGAAATGTTTAACTCTTATGTTAAACTCCATTGAGTACGCATAAATAAGAAAAAAAAAAAAAAACATATAAATACGTAAAAATAATTTTAAAAACCCGAAAAAAAAAACAGCACGAGCATCAATGTGTAACTGTGTTGGCTTCACTGTGATTTAATTGTGTTTTTTAAAATTATTTATAGGTATTTTTACGATTATTTAATGGATGTTTTTTGCTTATGAGCGCGCATACTCAATGGAGTTTAACATAAGAGTTAGAAATTCGCGATTTTGAAATAGTTTTTTAAAAATATAGATCTAACCGCACTTACCAATGTTTTGCCCTCTATAACTCGATCAGCATATATTTAAGGTGCACAATTGCACTTTGAAAGCTTAATTTTGGACAACTTTAAATATGAAAAATAAACATATTGCCGCTGCGACTGTGTATTTTAAAAATTAACATTTTTTCTTTAACATTGGGTCTATGGGCTCAATAGAAAAACGATGCTAGCGCTCTTTGCAGAGATTTTTCGAAGTAAATTTGTGATGTAGCTTCTTATCGTGAACCAGTTCTGATCAGTTCGTTGATCTTGACCAACTGGTTCAAATGCATTAGCAGATTTGTGCAGCAAATTATGGGCAGATGCGCAATATAGTGCATATTTCGCTGCACAAATCTGCTAGTACATATTCGGAAGCGGTTCGAACTGGTTCCGCAAGATGGACGTACTGATCAGAACTGGTTTTTTATAAATTGCGAGTCGGTGGTTCAAACCAGTTCTGAACCGATTAGAAACGGTTTGGTTCTACCCGTGGTCTCCGCTATACATCGGATCGGAACAAAACGGGTTCGGAATTTTTTTTTTCTAACAAACATTTCACTTGAGGTCCATTGACGTGGCGTTTCCAATCCGATCCATGCAAGCTAGTAAGTGCGGCTCAATTGAAATGCTTGTTATCAACATATTCCGATTCGTTCCGTTCCGATCCGATGTAGTGTGCTACAAGCTTTAACACGAAAATGTAACTTGATATATAGCTATAGTAATTTTACTATAAAATTATTTGCAGCAAAATTAGAGAAAAAAAAAATAACTTTTTATTCTTTCTTTGTTTTAGAAGAAAATTCAAAATGAATTGCATCACTCTTTCAACAAAATTCTTTGTGTTGATGGCGATTTGTTGCGTTTACATCGTTTCGATTGAATGTTGCATCACTTCTCTTATTAGAAACAGAAAACAAAAACTTGCACGAGAAAACACCGCCATGGGTGCAATTGCAATGCAACACAACACGCCCGTTCAGCCTGAACAGAAAACAAACTGTGACATGAATGATGAAAATGCACCGCCAATCAGTCCACTTAAATATTACGGGTACCGTTCTTATAAGAAACAACCAGACAAGGTAAGTCTACAGTGTGTAAATCTCTTGAACACAAAATACAGTCTAGCACAATGAATCCACACCTAATTAACAATAAAACCTAACTTATTAAAATCAGTAATGTTTTAGAAAAGACCGATTATTTGATACTCAATTGGCACTTGCAGAATTCTTCAAGACATTCAGCCGAAGCTGAATGAGATGTCTGAATTTTCAACATTAAAATTGCATGACATCGAATCCTATTTTGCTATTTTGGCGCCCCCCAAAAACGGCGCTCGGGGCACTTGCCCCCTCTGCGTCCCTGGACCCTAGCTACGCTTCTGCTTTCAACATGTTGGCCCAACAAACAAATTTATGTCGGAAATGTGGGCAAAACGTCCGCTGTCCGGAAAACCTTTTGCCAGAATATTTAGTCGGCGCTGCGGTTATCAAAACCAAAATGGCGTCATTGCATTGTGTTTTGTGGTTTCATGAAACGAAATCGGCAACTGCGGTTCATCGAAACTTTAGAACGAAATATCGATGAGAACCACCGGATGTTAAAAGCATTAAACAGTGGCATCTGAATTTTAAAGAGATTGGTAGTGTTGAAGATTTGAAAAGAACTGGGCGACCAACTGTGACTCAAGCCAATGTTGATGACCGCAGCGCCGCCTGGACTGTTTACGGGCTGGAAAACCGGGCAGAAAAAAAAACCTATATGAGTGTGGCTACAAATAGGTGAAAACCGTTTGCTTGTACTTTGCATAGTTTGTGTACAGTGGATTTTCGTAATCAGGGAAAGACTTTATGGACACCCTGTATTATAAAAACGTCATTACGAACTTTCAGTTTTTTTTACAAGCAAGTGTAGTGTTCAAACAAATAATTTACATTCCCCTTCTCCTTTGAACTTTGTAGCTTCAATTTCCTAGCGATTGTGATGGAGATAAACTATATCAATTTGCAGCTGGTCATTGCGGTCTTTTTACAAATAATCTCAACGGAAAGTACCATGTAGAAGGAAAAAAACTAGTGTTATTCGCACCTTATGGAGTACACAGTTGTAAATCAGCCTTCTTCTACTTGAACAGAGAATGCTCACGGAAAACACTGTCAATAGTAGGTGTTTATTCTACTTTCTATCCTAATTTATCATAACTAGACAGCTCTTTATTACAAGAAAAGTTAGTTTAACTTACAGTATATCTACTAGTTAGTCTATGTGTCTCATTAAAATAAGCTTCTCTGCATGTTTTAGAGATATCGGTGCATTAACAATTTTCTATATATTGTGCTTTGTCAGTCTGTGTATAACACGGTACAAACAAGAACCAAAACGTTTAAGCATGTCGGAATTTATTTAAATTTAGATTTTTTTTTTTTTTTGAAAAATTACTTTGCAAGCAGCCATAAAGGCCTATGGCAGAGGGACAAGAGTCCGAGTGCAGCATAGAAAATGCATTGTCAAAACCAGAAAATATAAAACCCTATTGATATAAACCCAACAACAATTTCAATATTTTTTAATGCTGCAAATATATGCATTGTCAAAACAAAACAAAATTATGACTCCCATAAAATACGTTTTTCCTGCCCAAAATCCCCAGCAAGCGAGTTCCATTGTCGAATCGCCCTAGGGACAAATGACAAGTAATAAGAATCTGTTCGTGCAAAAATCTCTCCAACTTTGTTAGAGTGGTCACCCCTACCCAAATATAATGCCCTGCAAAGTTTACTTGAAGTAGGTTTAGGGCAAGAGCCTTCTAGCATCCGATTAAAGATATTAAGACTAAAATCTGAACGTGTACACGTGACCTGTGTACACCTACGAGGTATAACCAGGTCCAAGTGACCATGGTCCTGAAAGTATCAATCCGCCACTTGAATATTAATTGAGAGGAGGGAGGAACAGGTATGAGTTGTTCACCCCCCCCCCCCCCCCCGGATATGGTTTTGGCGGGATCACGAGTTACTGGGTGTTACAATGGGCAGGGCGGACCACTCTAGAAAAATTAGGGAGATTTTTGCTAGGACAGATTCATATTATTGGTCTTTTTTCCTAGAATTATAAGACAATGGAACTCTCTTCCTGAGGAAGTGGTGAATGGGGATAACTTTGTTTTGTGAGATTGACAATTGTATATTCATTTTGTTTTTATATATGTGCTTGACAATGCTTAATGCTGCATGTGGACTTTTATGTCCCTCTGTCAGAGGCCTATTTGGCTGCTAGCAGAGTACTAATTGTAATTGTAGTAATACGCTCATATTTTGCAGACTGTTGTAATCCTTATGTAACAATCATAGCCACCATATCCTGAAGCCAGCCCCCAGGCCAGGCTCTTTGCCAGGTTCGCCCTACCTACCACTAAGGTTAAGGGCAGCCTGATGGTCTGCAGGATTTAGAATAAAATCATTTTCTTTTTTAAATATATAAAAACAAGCACGTGTCCATTTTCGTAAATAAGTGTATGAATGGCGATCAATCACAAACACAAAACAAAAAGTTGGTTTGATGAGAGGATTATTTAGCGTGCCTATAATAAAACAATTATTTTTTTGTTGGATGGACAAAACAAAAGTCAGTATTTTATAAAGTCGTTTTTTGTCTTCTCTTCATCTAACTTAGCTAGCCGACCAGCCATGGCGTTCCTCTTATTTCCCAGCCACCTTATTGCCCCCCCCCTTGACGGGGGCCACTATGACAATTGTACCTGCAATACCAGGGTGTTACGAAACACACAGCAGGTCACAATGCTGCCGATACAACTTCTTTGTATTAATTTATATGATATTAAATTAGCAAACACATGTTAGGTTTCTAAAGATTAGGTCAACATTAATAAATAGAAGATTATTTATATAATTTATTATATATTTTTTGGAATAATTTCATCATTTTATTCTTCTTATAGCTGAATACTTCTGACGACTGTCTACCAAAAAATATTAAAAAGTATGCTGAGAACTGTGACTTACTTGTAAGTGATGACTACTGTAATGGAATCTATTCAATTCGAGAAAAACAGAAGGTGACGTTCAAGCAAAATGTGGGAAACGGTGAAGAATGTCAAAATGTCATAACAGTAATCAACGACTTGTGCGAAAATGGGAAGGATTATGGTTGGTATTCCCATTTGTAAGTCCAGTCATTGTATACATTTTTGGCAAATAGCGGGAAAAATGATAGCCAGATTTTAGTATAAAAGTTCATTTAGGCATGTAGTTTAACATACTAAAAAGAAAAGACATTGAAAATCAGATTCTTGTGTATAACTCATAAACGTTGGCACCTACAAATTTTGTTTCTAACCAAACAATGTTGGATATTTAATATCCTACAAAACGGTTCTTATCAAATGTATCCCCAAGTTCACTTCCACCTCTCATTTGGTTTTTGCTATTATCTCCAAAGTGGATTCGGCTCTACTGGATGTTGAGGAAGAAAGAGTGGATTTTCGATAAAATTGATAAGGACCTTTTTTTCGTAGAAAACTACATTTCCAGCATTTACACGAGGTATATGCAATAAACTCATTTTCAAGGGATTTTCAGTGTCACAGCGGCAGAATCTCAAATAGTATTCATGAGGACTTTTAGTATGTTAAACTACACGTTTAATTACGCAGCTATACCAAATTTTAGGTATCTACTATTTTTTTCCATTATTATTCCTGAAATTCCTGGACTAACAGTAGTTTGAATTGAATGAAACAATGCTTGTCTTTTTTATGTTTTGTGTGCTCAAATGTTAAAACACCAATGATATGATTTACGAATAACAAATGTAAAACTATACGTACAGCGTGGGTCATAAGTCACAAACAACTAGAAAATTAATCATGATAAAATTCCTAACTGAACGATGAATAAAAACTGTTAAGTTTGACATAAAAAGCTTACAGCCACCACATCAATGTCAAGTTTGGGGCACTGAAAACCCTGAAGCTATTCACCAACATCAATTTCACTCCCTCAGGTGCCTTGTTTGGTGTGGCTTTTTATGTTAGAGAGGGTTATCAGAACTTCCTTCAGTAAATAACGATAGCAGTGCAACGACAGTCACGCGCGACCAGTATTGAACCATAATCGTAAATTGTGTCTTGTTGTGAAGAACAAGTGTGAGATGTGGTATCAGCACGATGAAGTCACTGTCCATATAGCTGAGCCACTGCCCAAACACACACAGCCAGTGCCCTAATAGACCTCATAATGTAAATGTTTGGAGAAGGCATATAATTTTTGGGTGTTACTTGAAGAAGTTGGTAGATATAAAAAAACATGGCAATCCAGCAGCTCAAGGACGATATCCGTATAGAAGTTCGAGCACTACAGCCAGAAACATTGGCAGCTATTGTGGAAAATGCTCTGAAATGGACCCGTGTTTGTAAAGCTAAAAATGGAGAACATTTATCTTAAATTAATTTTCATACCCAATTAGATATAATATTACTATTGTAAAAAACAAAATAAAATAAGTGTCAAAAAAGTTATTAACATTATATAATTAAACCCTTTTCATGACTTATTACCCACTTTGTATACGCACATTAGATTGTCCCCAAAACAAAATTTGAATAATTTAAAATCTCAGCCTTTATAAAATTTTCTTCTGATGAAATTAAGTCACTTGTCAAATTTCAGGCGATTTCAAAAAAAAGTTGAAGGTCGCCAAACGGTTTGAAGTTGTCACCCTTTGAGTTTATGTTGTGTGCGAATTTTGTTAAAAAAATAGTAAGCCGATTGTGATAACTAATTTATACATATTATCTGAACTGACGTCCAGCCCACATGTTGTTTGTGAACCCTATTTTTATGTTATATTTCTACGAAATTTCCAGGTATAGCCAATGTCCACTTTCCGGATTTTTTGTCACACTCTCGTACAACCTACCTGATTCTTTAAGATCCATGTATGAAATGTGCGATTAATTACTGAATATTAGTTTTTTCCTTGTTATTTACTTTCAAAATGAGTCTTTATTGTATAATTGTCTGAATATAATACAATGACTTCATTAAAATATGTTTACACATTAAAATTCTAAAAATACTTAACTACTGTGTAGCTGTGTAACTACTGCAGCTTTTTTTAGCTGTCGAAAAGCACTGACTGTTTCTGGTCGGTTAGGATACAGCAGAGTGAGTTGGCCACCCGGGCCTTGAAATGGCCAACCGTGGTCATTTCTGGGTTGCCTAAGCCCAGAAGTGGCCACGGCAGCAGTAGGTTGAGAATGGGTAAAAAGTTTGCTCTCTCGAGGCATAAACCCCTGGAGCATCGAAGACTTAATTGCCTCAGAAGTAACGCCTGCCGCATGTTTGCGTCGCATTTGTGGCCAAAAGTGTATGAAAGTTGTGACCACTTTTGACCAGTCGTGGTCATAAGTGGGCGCTCTTCAGTCATAACTGACCGCGTGCCTTTTTTGGTAAGGAGTTACTCTCGTCATAGTTATGGAGTTACTTTACCCTTTTTGGGATATAAGTTGTTTGAGACATCGTTGTCAACGAATGTTAGGCTTAAAGCCCATCGACTTAGTCCCGTGTGGAGTTTTACGGTTAACACCACGAGAGGAGCGACCACCGTGCTTTGAGTGCACTAAGCCGCTGTTGCTTGAGAATGCACGTGTACATTTGCTACCTTTTTTGAGAATGAGCGGTAATTCAAACCAGAGATAACTAATTAAAAGTGTTGCAAAGATTCGCCACCTACGGGCACTTTTTCTGCCTTTTTTCATAATAAGCGGCAATTCAAACAGAGATAACTGAATACAAACTTTGCATAGATGTGCAGCCTATGGGCGATTATTCCGCCTTTTAATCAAAATGAGCTGCCGTTCAAACAGAGAACAGAATATAAACGTTGCAAAGATTTGACGCCTATGCCTATGGTTGTTTTTCCGCCTTTTTCCATAATGAGCGGCAAATTCAAACAACAGGAATAACTAATTAAAACTTTGCAAAGATGAGGTTTCTTGACTAAGGACCTCTCGAAGATGAAACCTTTGAATAAGAATAAGATGCTGTAAAAGACACATTCACCGAACAAACTGTGGCCGTGTCCACGTCGTTAGTAAGCGACCCTGCACTCTTGTAGGATGTGTACGACTCACTCACATGCCTTCTTGATAATGGGATTAATGCTATCGACTACTGCATTAATGCTCGTCATCGCAACGTACGGAATTCGGCAATCGGCCATAATTCACCTTCGCCTAAGTGAATATGAAAATTACAATGAAGCAGCATTAGGAGACTTGTTCTTCGTGCGCGACCATAAGACATCTGCCACGGGTCCTCAGGGCATCTCCCTAACATCAGACCAGACGTCGATGTTTGAGGTCTATTACCATCTTCTCCGACCGATGGTTGGTGACCTGAAGACCAAGAATTTCTTTCTCAATTTTGTGGGAACTGCATGAAACAGTCCGTCTCGAGAGTTTTCGCAGATGGCAGCAAAGTACGGTGTCCCATTCACAGTCACCCGTACGCGGGGTGTTCTCTCCAGACTTCCATTACGTGGAAGTCGAAACAAGAATGAGAGACGATCTGCAGAGCTCTGAAACATCGAGAGCTCACTGCAGAGTGTTCGTATCGCCAACTAAATGTGGAACAGACCGCACAAGACTCTGCTCTCATATGCGAACTCATCTCCACATCCCGTGAAAAGCAAGATTAATCACGGGACAGAGAATTGACCACTCTGCGTGCAAAACCCACTTGTGGATGACGCTCAACCATGCACGTAGTCAGGAATTACACATCCTAGTGGAGAGGGATCATTCAGGCCTTTCGTTGTCTACCCAGACAGCGACGACGATAGCAGTCCGTCGACCGACAATGTGAGGAGCTCTCGGAAACGAACTTTTGACGATCGTCATAGTCGCTTTCGTGGGATTCCGTTCAAACTTTTCAATACGGACTCTTCGTAAGTGGGTTTAAAACCTGCATGTGCTTCAGTGTTCTCGCGTCTTGCATGCTTTTTATTTTTAATGTACCTAAAACGAAGAGATCTCGAAAGGGAACTTTTGATGCTTGTCATAGTCACTTTTGCGGTTTTTCGTACAAACGATACGTTACAGCTCATTGGGCTCTTCGTGAGTGCTTGTGTTTGTGCATCAGTGTTCTGGGATGCATGACTGGGGGGTATTTCGGTGTGTGTGCATGTGTGCCTGCGTGCATGATTTTTCCTGTGATGTCCTTTCCTGTCATGGTGAAGAGGCTCGAGCCTGTTTTATTTAAAGGCCGCTAAAAGAGATACAAACCATATGTGGCGGTATTGGGTATAATCGTAAACCACCATGCTACTAATCCAGGGGTGGATTTCCCAATAGGCCAGTTAGGCCCGGACCTATGGGCGCCACATTTAGAGGGGTGGAAAGAGGGGGAATTTTTTTTAACAAAAGTTTTTCATTTGAGTTTATCTGTCTTAAACTTTCAAAAGTTAACACGTAAATTTTATGTAATGATAATGATAAGTGTGTCAGCCTGTCTCATTCATTTATATGCTCTCCTACTGCTCTGCAGCAAATAATACAGTAATATTTACTTTCAAATATGTCACAAATTCACAATTTATCATTTATGTGCCTAAAAGAGCACCCCCTTATAGCCCCTTTTTAAGGAATGGACAGGGCCAATTGTTTCAAGCGTGGGCGGGCCATAGATGTTCTCTTATAGCAATTATAAATTTATACCTAGTGATGATAGATAAAATCATAAAGCACAATGAGTGACAAAAAGAAAAAACTCAGTGGAACACAATTTTGGAAAATTCCTAATCAAAACCGGGAAAAAGAGGCAAAACTGGTGGAAAAACTTGCTAAAATAGATGGCTTTTTATCAGAAATGAAAAACAGATAATTAGTGAAAATAAGAGTCAAAGTTCTTCAGGTGATTCTGGTGAAGCATCTACTATTGACATTCATGGAACAATCAATGTGATTGAATTGGTAGAGAACAGTAGTACTAGTATTAGTGATAGATGTGATTGTGAGGCCTCAACATTTGGTCTACAGATCGAGCCTTCTTCAATCCTCAGCAACATTGTGTGTTGACATTGCCAAGAGAATGATTATATGCATGCCCGCCTCTAATTGTTCTGTTGAACGATCATTTTCGGTGCTTAAGCGAATAAAAAATTACTTGTGATTAACGATGAAGGAAACCCGTCTAAATGCCATCTCTCTTTTAAATATCGAAGCCGATTTGTTAACCGACAGCAATGATGACCTGATCAATGAGTTTGCCACCCTCAAAGCAAGACAAAAGAACTTCTAAAAACTTGAGAAGACAACCCACGAATCAACGATACATCTATTTAGACTTTTAATCTCAATATTCTCTTGGAACAAATCGAACAATTTGTGATTTCTTTTAAAATGAATATTCAAATCTCGTTTTTACTTTTAACGTTTATATGTACATATGTATAACAGTATAGCAGGAACTTTTAAAAATAATAAAAGCAGCTATTCTTATTTTATTACCTAAAGTAAAAAGGGGACTGCAGGTGCCAAAAAACTTGGGGGGCACTAAAAGACTTTGGCCTATGGGCGCAAAATTTTTAAATCCGCCACTGTACTAATCGCATCGTGCTATTGCACGACTGTGAAGTAGCAGGACAAAAATAATCTAAGTCCAAACAAAAAGCTGTAATGACAAAAAACAGTATAATGAGGTCCTTGGGTCTTCAAAAACTGCATGCTACCTAATCACAGTGTTCTCAGAGTCCTCTTCTTGGGTACAAAAAGGCCGTGTTTTTGTTATAAATCAAGCACTTTTTCATTTGATTGCTTGATTATGAATCTATGCCCGATTGTGGCCAAATTCTGGATCAATTGTATATTTTGGAAATAAATTGTTATTATGGGCAAAAAGTTGCTGGAAGTTTTCTTTTATGTTTATTAATCTGGCTGAAGGACTTTAAAAATTTTGTCATCTAGAACTGTCAATTCAGGTGCAAACCTGGATCACCAATACTAGATGAGACCAAAGAGGACAACACGATCTACCGGCTTTTAATCTGGCTCAAGCCTGGGGAGTAGCAGACAGCGAAAAGATCCTTAAAACTGAAAAAGTTCATTAAAGAGGAACATGTGAGGAAACGGAAAGGGATTAATTTGTTCTCTTCTCCAAAACCAGGATAGAATAAGTGGCCTAACCAACCACTTTTTGGTAGATTCTATTCCGCCAAAGGTGGTTCGTTACACTAGTACACACCTGATAATTTAAATGCATTTATATAATAAACGTTTCTACAGAGCCCTGTGAAGGGCAAACAAACAATATATGTCGAATTCAATTTATTCTGTTAGTAATCTCAAAATATTGAGTTTATACTTAAATATAATATATAAAGTATTGACAAAATATTGATTTAGTATTTAAATTTCAAATATTAATATTAATGTCAATTTTTATTTGGTTCTTGTCCTTAACTGAATTCCTTATAATTCACCTAAACACATTTAATTTGAATTCATTTAACTCATGTGTATACAAGGTATTAGATGAAGAGTTCTTCGTCCATCATCCAACCAAATTAATGCCTCTTTGGATATCAATAAAGCATAGCACTCAGAGTTGTTTTTACTAAATGCGAAAATACTATTCATAGCTAATTTTATTAGGGAAACAAATATTGCGTTACTATTGGCCAAAACCAAATTGACCAAAGACGCATTTAGTGGCGCGCTGTACATGAAAATTTTGTAACTAAAGATAGTGTATCTAGTGACAACTGTTACTATGCTTTCGACACCTACTTGGTCACATCACCACTAAATGCACCTTCAATGGCTTATTGCATGGGGGGTTGGCGGTTGCTAGCCATAGCTTTCATATGTTTATGTTTCATTTTTTTCAATAAAAAAGCAGTATCCCCCCCCCCCGATATAAGTAGCTGTGAACAATAGTAAAAATAAAAGCTGTGAATACCAGAATTAATAAAATAATAATTAATAATATAAAGATAATTAGGTGGAGTTTAGGTGATGTTACTTGTACGTTAAATTAAGCTTGTTGTATGGGGCCCGTGGCACGCAGCCCCCGGAATATAAAAAATAATGAAATATTAATTTCTAACGTACATCTGGCAACACTGGAAACAAAACGTGGCTTTTGTATTCTGTTTAGAATACTACTAATTCTGAAGATTGGGTTTCTTTGCTGCAAAAATCAAACACTGCATTCCTATTGGCCAAAATCAAATTGATCAAAGCTATCGCTAACGTCCTGTTATTGCGGGTATTTTAATGGAATTTAAAAATTAAAGACAGTTAAATTAAATTAGCATATTGGTTCGATAGACCTCGAGTGAATTAAATTTTTTAATAAAAACATTTTTTTTAAATTCCTTTCTATCCAATAATTCAATTCAGTTCAATCAAGTACGCCAGCAATTAGCTTGAGAGTCATGTGACAGGGGGAACAATTCCCAATCTGAAATGGTTGTTACTGAGACATGACCACATGATCAATTATTACAAAAAATGTGGGCATTATTATAATTAGTTTGGAGATTGCATGATTACAAATTGCACTATGATTGTCTTTGTAACACCTGGTGATTCGTGATCCCCATAATGCTAGCCTGAGGGTGCATGACTCCTCACTGTCCCTCCCTCCCTTTGTGTTGGACATTATCGGGCAGAGGGATATCTCTTTGACTGTGGTCACTTGAACCTGGTCACGCCTTGTAGGTGTACACATGGCCAAGTGTATAAAATACTGCATTTCCCTTTGTTCAATGTCCATTCTCTAGCTGAAGTTCATGCTTTGTTTTACGTAGATATTCATCTGTAACACAACAATGGGCCCGTGGAAGCATCTATAATTCCAACAATTCATTCTTGTATATCGTAATGTTTCTGCCACAAAAACAGGCCCGGACTGGCCCGGCCAGCTGCCCTGCGATCGCCAGTCAATTGGGGGCCAAAAGAAAATGGGGGCCAAATGCTGAAGGTTTATAAGGGGCGAATCATTGGTTATTTTGGGGCTGGGGCCAACACAATTTTATAGCCGGTGGGGCCAACCACTAGCCAGTCCGGCCCTGCACAAAAATGAATAGTGTTTATCATCAGTAGCTACATGGTCTTTGTTTGTAAACTAACTCACCTTAGAACAGGTCAGAGACATCATAGGGCAAGAGGACTAACGAATCCCTTCCGAGCAACGTCGACACTCAGAAATGAATGGCCACCATCCTTCTGAGAATTTTCGCCCCTTCTCAGGAGACTGCCAACCATCCATCACCATCCGCCTATTAGCATTGCTCCCATCTTCGTATGGCTATCGCCATGCAATAGAGGAAGAAACAAGATACAAAAATAGTCAAGAATCATCAATGCTAACATCTTCATACGAGCATATATTTGTTTAATTATTTAGTTTTAAATAATTATAAAAATAAATAAAATTTTCTTTCATTCTTAGTAACAAAATGGCGTTAATTTCGTTTAGAAAATAGAAGATTTGGTGATATTGCTAAAAGGTTTTTTTTTATTCTGCACTCTGCATGGCGCATGTAGCCTTTACAATGTACAAAATGAAATTTTATGACGAATACGAGCATGTAAATCCAAAGTAATCGATTTTAAGGCCCCCAAACACGTTCCAGGAAACCTGTCAGGTGTACGTGTGCAGGTACGCCTGTACAGGTCGAGTGGATGACCATAGCACACAAACACGTTCTGGTAAGCCTATCAGGTATGCCTGATAGTCTGCAACAGCCCAGAACCTAAGCCTAGACCCCTCTGCCGTTTTAGAGAAATTTTTTTTTGTGCAGCCCAATTCCGCCGAATACTTTTATGGCTAGCCGTTATCAAGCTGCCGAAAATAATTTCAGCTTAGCTAAAACAAGTTTAATATTATTTAATAAAATTGCAGAATTATATTTGGGAATGTGCCTTGGGGTCAGTTACAGTTGAGAGCATGTTTGCCATAACTTTGTTTTTATGCAATGGCCTTCATTCTGCGTTGGGACCTGAAAAACTAAACAGGATTTCGTTTAGTCACGATAATTTTCAATTATTGTAACTTGTTTCATAGTAGCTTAACGCTTCCATCACGTCCTTATGAGACATCTGCAGAAAATTGTTTTTTTATCTGCATCAAATCCAGAACATTAATTTTGTTAATGACAGCGTTTTATTGTACGATTACACTTCTCTTCTGTCATTAATAGGCTAATGGCTATGTAAAGCTTGCTTACAATGAGAGCAGACCCCACACGTGGATTTTCCACAGCCAATCAAAATACAGTTAGCAACAACTTAGATATCATTTTCGCATCTTTCAATGCAAAAAAGGCAGTTCAGTTTGACAGCCATTTTGTCCTATTGGGAGACGGTATTGCATATAAATACTGCTTCTTTTTGCCAGTAATCGTACCTTCCACATTCAAAGTAACATTTGTATCGTCTCAGCAATTGGTAAGTTTACATGTCTTTTTCACAGGGGCGTTTGAAAGAAGAAAAAAAAAAACGGTCCAGGGAGAGGGGGGGTTGAATTATTCGCTCAATCCTATGGAATATTGGAAACTCAAAGGTGGCCAGAACATTACTCCATTTAAATTTGAGCAAACGGCGCATACATTTTTTATACATTTCTCGAATTGAATGCATTACCTGACGACAAAGTTATACATGTAGGTTTAGTACTCAATTGTAAGACACTTTTTGGCATCAGTTAACGCATCAGTGGCATAGCTAGAGTTTGTGCCGCCCTGGGCTGTCCTTGAGTTTGTCGCCCCTGCCTGACATCAATCCGTGGCGCAACTAGGATTCTGGTCTTGGAGGTGCCAAACGATATCGATATCCAGTGATTGAAATGGTTTATACTGTATAATTTAATGTTAATTATAAAATTACTAGAAGGAAAGCCCGTCTTTGACGGGTGTAATAGTGCAAGGCTCTGATAGCCTTATACAGTGTGTTTCATATTTATATAGAAGCACCCCAGAAATTCGTTATAACTCGAGTTACAACTGATATTTTCAACATAAAGAGAGCATCTTATATTATAAATTTTCTGCTAGGCAAAATTTTTTTTCTTATATAGGTATAAATTAAAAAAATAAACTGGAAAAAGTCCATTTTATAATAATAGATAGATGCGCTAATGAACTTTTCACTTTTATTAAGTATTGTGACAAAATAACATGCTGAACACAACGGTAACATTAAAATTAATAAAGTATACGACTGTAGTGATGTTTTATAACTCAAAACTTTCTTTTCTACATACTTCAACCAATATTTTTAAGAAAATTTACAGAAATTTTACCCTGAATCAACTAAACTGTTAAAAATGATACTTTTGAGCTCTGCTAATGTATTATAATCATAGCAATCTGCTTATTAATCCTGTATGACGATGTCCCAAATGTTCTCGATAGGATTTAAGTTGGGGAACACGTCAGCTATTTGAGAGTGGTGATATTTTGATTTCGTAACCATTCCTTCGTTAGGTTACTGGAGCAAACTGGTGCAATTTCTTGCTGAAATAACAAGTTAGAAAGTTGATGTTTTATGGCAGTACAGACCCTCCTAACATTGTGTGATGATCAATGATATTTGTTTTGATTGAAATAAATCCTAAGGTATGCGTTTCAAAAACTTAAGCTGCTCGTTCCAAATCCACTAAATGTTTCTCTTATCATTAGTGTGACACCCTGTAGAAACAGAAGGTGGAACACTTAAGTCAAAAATTCAGTTTTGACAGTAAGGCACCCCTTGGTGCACAGATGTTCGGACATGGGTGGCCCGAATTCCAGAGAATTCGTTTAACCAAGTCCGACCGTGAGAAAATTGGAAATAAGTTCCAAGAATATTTCTGATTATGATTTAATATCCCCGGCCCAGGGCAATGATCGGCCCAGTTGGTCAATCATTACGCCCTGAGGTGACAGTTGCCCCTCCCAGGAGACCGGACAAGTGAGCCTGAGACTTGAGTGTGAGGACAGTCAGAGTAGAGAGTTCAAACCAGAGAGTTGGTCTTGAGAATTCAAGAAGTACCCCTGAACCAGAGTTTAGAGTTCAGAGAGTGAAGATCTGACTTAGAGTACTACAAGTAATGTAAAGAGTAATCAAAGAGTGTTATCAAGAATGTAATAACAAGAGAGCTAGTAAAGAGATTATTATACAACAACCTGTGTCAGTGTTGTGTATGTAAATTATATTGGGTTTCTGTACTCCTAAAATAGAGGAGTATCCAGCAGAAGGTACTCAGACACAGCCTGAGTCCCTCTGCCTGGAGCCTCCAGCAAATCAAGATAAAGGACTAGAGTTTCTTCGGCATCGTCACGCCTATACCAAAGATCCCTAGGAAAGACAGTCTTTTTGTGGGCCGTGCCAGGCAAGGCAAGTAAATGTCGCGCCCGGTGAACCCAATCCCCAGAGGTTCAACAGCAATAGAGGCTGGTCCGCAGCAGTCGACAACAGAGTCGACCCCGGCACCACCGACTCAGCAGAGGGAACAACGTCGTCAACGAGGACGAAGTTCCTCACGCATCGTCGGTAATGGAGCCAAAGGATCGAGAGGTGGGCCAGTCACGTCACATTAGGCTCACTCACTGCCAAATTTTTGTTTAGAATAATATTGTGGTTTTTTCCTCACATCCTTCCAATATGAAGAAAAAAAGAAAAACCGTTAAGATAATCAAGATTGAATTTTTTTTCCTTCAGAAATTTTGGTGGTCGAAGCCTAATAATATGCGAAGTGTTTAGTGCCCGTTCCAATGAGTAGCTGTGCCTTCAATTCAACCAAAAAATAATGTTTATTATTAGATAACGTTATCAACTTATCAGAGTAACCAAAGTCGATTCCCTAGTGTTAGCTTAGTATTTGAGCAAGAAAATTCACAGTTCGCTCGGTTAACTTAAGAAATGATTGGTTACGAAACAAAAATATCACCACATTCAAATGGCCGGCGTTTTCGCAAGACTTAAATCCTACAGAGAACTTTTGGGACATCATCGTATGTAATGATTAAGCAGATTGCCATTATTATACTACAATTGCAGACCTAAAAAGTGCCATTTTAGCTGCTTCGGGGCAGAGTTTCTGTAAATTTGTGTATAAATATTGTTTAAAGTATGTAGAAAACTATTATAAAAAATATTAAAAAACATCAGGACAGTTGTGTACTTTATTAATCTTAATGTTACTGTTGTGTTTAGCATGTTATTTTGCCACAATAATTAATAAAAGTGAAAAGTTCATTAGTTCGTTTACAATTATGAAATGACCATTTTCCAGTTTTTACATTTATAAATTTTTACCTTTTTAAGAAAAAAATTTCTGTATAGCAGAACGATTATAATATAGGAGGCTATCTTTATGTTGAAAATGTCAGGCAAATCCATCAAGTGTAGCCGGAGTTATAACCAATTTCTGAATATATATATATATATATATATATATATATATATATATATATATATATATATATATATATATATATATGAAACGAACTGTACAATATCTCAGATTGAGTAAAATGAAAAAAAAAAATGAATACACAAAAACTCCAGGCAGGACTTGAACCAAGGACCCAAGACTCACTTCTCTGCCAAAGACATAACCAATTTTGTTACCAATGTAAATTGTGAGATCAAAGGTGACCTCACTGTAACAAACGTGGGTTAATTTATTCATTGAACAAAAGTATGATGCAATCATGCAAGCTTTCCTGGCTGCCAACTTTTCTGTTCAGGGGTTTTGGTGAAATTTGATGATTTTTCACAAAAATCAGGTAAACGGAACAAAATTGAAAATTCTAATGTAGCCTACCAAAAATCTCACCTAAAGATGTGTATACTGGTTAATTTTCACGATCTAGAGTGTGTAGTTTCCGAGAACATTCGTACACAAAGGGAGGGAGTGAGGGAGAGAGTCAGCCTTTAGCAAATTATGATATTAGATGATATTAGAGTAAATAAAACAGTACCCGCACGTGAATGCAGCGAGCGAAAATTTTTTTTATAGTTTCTTCTTGGGCCATTTTAAAAGAGTTTTATAAAGCTCCTTCTACTATCCCGACATGAAAAAAAAAATTATTTTCGTTGTTTCATTGTCCCAAAAAAGTGCCACCCCCACTAGCTATGCTAGTGTAACGCATAAACTATTGTATAACCATAGTCAAAGTCATATTAAGAAGGGATAAATTTTGTGCACCACCAGTGGCAACTTTTCACCAAATTTGTATTCCTACGCCACCCTAGGATTCTGAATTCAGGAAAGCACACCATACAGCAGAAGCATGGTCCGCCATCGTGAATTTCTCAGCAGGGACCACTTTTTGTATTATGCATGCATACAACTTAAAATTGTTGGTGATGTGGCTAAAAACGTCCAGTAGGGGCAGTCATTTTTTACCCTTTTTTTAATATGGCTCAGACTATAAAGCTTTAAGCTTGTAGCACATTACATCGGTAGAAATGCCAACAGTTTGGAACCTGTAGAACCGATTAGCCAATTACTGGAACTGATAGAACTGGTTTGCCAGTATAAGTCCAATTGAAAAGAACCGAGAAAAGAACCTAAACCCAGTAGATTCAGTTCAGTTCTATTCTTTGCCTGCAGTGGCATAACTAGGTTTTTTGCACTTCTGCCCTCTGCTGCTTAAAACATTGTTCCCGCTTTACAAACCAAAAATGATCCCTCCGAATCCTATGCGCCCCCACCCCGCAGTGACTGGGGCTGCCAGTCCACAGTTTGTGGACTATGTTTGGCACCTCTAACGAATGTGTTTTGCAAATCTCCTAATGCATATTGGCAGGCCCGGCTCTAGGGGACCAGGTGCTCCGATGTAACCTTCAGTTCAGCGCCCCCTTAATCAACTCTTTTATTTTGGGTTGAATGGTTGAGTGGCGGCATGTTGATGATGTCACCGACTAGGGGTTCGCACCCTGTACATTTTCGAAATTTTTGAAAGAATCACTCGAGTTATGACAATCTAATGTATACATGTATATATATATTAAGACCCGTCTATCAGTATTTCCTTTTTTCTCTTTTTGAGTAACGCTGTACAAACAAGGACAAAAACCTTGAAGCACGTCGGGATTTATATAAATTTAAATGAATAAATGAACCGTTTTTTTCTCAAGGTTAACTATATGTTGCACTCTCCCCATCCAAGAACCCCATGATATTAAATTGGAGAGGGGGAAAAGGTTGGAAAGTGTAGAGGGGGAGAGAAAGAAACGTGGAGGGGGAAGCAAGGGGGAGAGGGAAACTGAATTTGAAGTGAAAGAAGTAAAAAAAAGGAACAAACGACACGCATGCGCACACCAGAGAAAATGAAAAGCTCATTTTTTCTTTCAAATATAAAAAAAGGGATGGGATAATAGCAGCAAAATTAAACTAGAATTTATCACAGGCAATTGTGCCCAGCATTAGAATTTCTTTTGTTCCTCCCTTTTATGAACGTCATCAATTTCTAATTGATTTGTTACTTGGTCTGACGTCATAAAAGGGCGGAGGAAAAGAAATTCTAACGCTGGGCACAATTGTCTGTGAATTTGGCTCCCGTCATTTATGACGGGTTACACCACTAGTTAATTTTTATTTATTGTGTTAAGAGGCTACATCACAAAATTACTTTGAAAAATCTCCAAACAGCGCTAGCATCGTTTTTCTCTTGAAAAAATGTTAAAGAACAAATTTTAATTTTTAAAATAGGCCTACACAAGTCGCGGCAATATGTTTATTTTTTATCTTTAAAGTTGTCGAATATTAAGTTTTCAAAGTGCCAATGTGCACCTTAAATATATGCTGATCGAGTGATAAAATGAAAAAAAAAATTTGGTAAGTGCGATTATATTTTTAAAAAAACTATTTCAAAATCGGAAATGTTTAACTCTTATGTTAAACTCCATTGAGTACGCATAAATAAGAAAAAAAAAAAAAAAAACATAAAAATACGTAAAAATAATTTTAAAAACCCGAAAAAAAACAGCACGTGCATCAATGTGTAACTGTGTTGGCTTCACTGTGATTTAATTGTGTTTTTTAAAATTATTTATAGGTATTTTTACGATTATTTAATGGATGTTTTTTGCTTATGAGCGCGCATACTCAATGGAGTTTAACATTAGAGTTAGAAATTCGCGATTTTGAAATAGTTTTTTTAAAAATATAGATCTAACCGCACTTACCAATGTTTTGCCACTCTATCACTCGATCAGCATATATTTAAGGTGCACATTGCACCTTGAAAGCTTAATTTTGGACAACTTTAAATATGAAAAATAAACATATTGCCGCTGCGACTGTGTATTTTAAAAATTAACATTTTTTCTTTAACATTGGGTCTATGGGCTCAATAGAAAAACGATGCTAGCGCTCTTTGCAGAGATTTTTCGAAGTAAATTTGTGATGTAGCTTCTTATCGTGAACCAGTTCTGATCAGTTCGTTGATCTTGACCAACTGGTTCAAATGCATTAGCAGATTTGTGCAGCAAATTATGGGCAGATGCGCAATATAGTGCATATTTCGCTGCACAAATCTGCTAGTACATATTCGGAAGCGGTTCGAACTGGTTCCGCAAGATGGACGTACTGATCAGAACTGGTTTTTTATAAATTGCTTGTCGGTGGTTCAAACCAGTTCTGAACCGATTAGAAACGGTTTGGTTCTACCCGTGGTCTCCGCTATACATCGGATCGGAACAAAACGGGTTCGGAATTTTTTTTTTCTAACAAACATTTCACTTGAGGTCCATTGACGTGGCGTTTCCAATCCGATCCATGCAAGCTAGTAAGTGCGGCTCAATTGAAATGCTTGTTATCAACATATTCCGATTCGTTCCGTTCCGATCCGATGTAGTGTGCTACAAGCTTTAACACGAAAATGTAACTTGATATATAGCTATAGTAATTTTACTATAAAATTATTTGCAGCAAAATTAGAGAAAAAAAAAATAACTTTTTATTCTTTCTTTGTTTTAGAAGAAAATTCAAAATGAATTGCATCACTCTTTCAACAAAATTCTTTGTGTTGATGGCGATTTGTTGCGTTTACATCGTTTCGATTGAATGTTGCATCACTTCTCTTATTAGAAACAGAAAACAAAAACTTGCACGAGAAAACACCGCCATGGGTGCAATTGCAATGCAACACAACACGCCCGTTCAGCCTGAACAGAAAACAAACCGTGACACGAATGATGAAAATGCACCGCCAATCAGTCCACTTAAATATTACGGGTACCGTTCTTATAAGAAACAACCAGACAAGGTAAGTCTACAGTGTGTAAATCTCTTGAACACAAAATACAGTCTAGCACAATGAATCCACACCTAATTAACAATAAAACCTAACTTATTAAAATCAGTAATGTTTTAGAAAAGACCGATTATTTGATACTCAATTGGTACTTGCAGAATTCTTCAAGACATTCAGCCGAAGCTGAATGAGATGTCTGAATTTTCAACATTAAAATTGCATGACATCGAATCCTATTTTGCTATTTTGGCGCCCCCCAAGAACGGCGCTCGGGGCGCTTGCCCCCTCTGCGTCCCTGGACCCTAGCTACGCTTCTGCTTTCAACATGTTGGCCCAACAAACAAATTTATGTCGGAAATGTGGGCAAAACGTCCGCTGTCCGGAAAACCTTTTGCCAGAATATTTAGTCGGCGCTGCGGTTATCAAAACCAAAATGGCGTCATTGCATTGTGTTTTGTGGTTTCATGAAACGAAATCGGCAACTGCGGTTCATCGAAACTTTAGAACGGAATATCGATGAGAACCACCGGATGTTAAAAGCATTAAACAGTGGCATCTGAATTTTAAAGAGATTGGTAGTGTTGAAGATTTGAAAAGAACTGGGCGATCAACTGTGACTCAAGCCAATGTTGATGACCGCAGCGCCGCCTGGACTGTTTACGGGCTGGAAAACCGGGCAGGAAAAAAACCTATATGAGTGTGGCTACAAATAGGTGAAAACCGTTTGCTTGTACTTTGCATAGTTTGTGTACAGTGGATTTTTGTAATCAGGGAAAGACTTTATGGACACTCTGTATTATAAAAACGTCATTACGAACTTTACACTTGCTTGTAAAAAAACTGAGTGTTCAAACAAATAATTTACAGTCCCCTTCTCCTTTGAACTTTGTAGCTTCAATTTCCTAGCGATTGTGATGGAGATAAACTATATGAATTTGCAGCTGGTCATTGCAATCTTTTTACACATAATCGCAACGGAAAGTACCTTGTAGATGGAAAAGAACTAGCGGCAATCACACCTAATGGAGTACACAGTTGTAAATCAGCCTTCTTCTACTTGAACAGAGAATGCTCACGGAAAACACTGTCAATAGTAGGTGTTTATTCTACTTTCTATCCTAATTTATCATAACTAGACAGCTCTTTATTACAAGAAAAGTTAGTTTAACTTACAGTATATCTACTAGTTTGTCTATGTGTCTCATTAAAATAAGCTTCTCTGCATGTTTTAGAGATATCGGTGCATTAACAATTATATATACAGTGCGTTTCATATATATAGACGCACCCCAAAAATTGGTTATAACTCGAGTTATAGTCAATGGATTCAACTGAAATTTTCAGCATAAAGAGATCATCTTATATTCTAAACTTTCTGCTAGGCAGAAATTTTTTTCTTTAAAAGGTAAAAATTAAAAAAATTAAAAACTGGAAAATGACCGTTTCATAATTATAGACGCACTAATGAACTTTTAACTTTTATTAATTATTGTGACAAAATAACATGCTGAATCATTAAAAATAGTAAGGTATACGACTGTTATGATGTTTCAAAACTTAAAACATTCTTTTTTACAGAATTAAACAATATTTATAAGCAAATTTACCGAAATTCTACTGAAAAGGAGCTAAAATGGCAATTTTCAGCTTTGATATTGTATTATCATGATGGCAATCTGCTTAATCATCATGTACAATGATGTCCCAAACGTTTTCATCAGGATTTAAGTCCGGGAGACACGCCGGCCATTCGAGAGTGGTGATATTTTTGTTCCGTAACCATTCCTTCGTTAGGTTATTGGAGGAAACTGGGCCATTTTCTTGCTGGAATACTAAGCAAATGCTATAGAAGCGATGTAATATGGCAGTACATACCCTCGTAACATTGTCTGATAATCACTGATATTTATTTGGGTTGAAATAAATGCTAAGCTCGCGTTTCAAAAACTAAGCTGCTCGTTTGAAAGGCACTAAATGTTCCCCATAATATTAGGCTCCCCCACTGCCGAAATTTTGTTTAGGAAAATATTGTGCTTTTCTCGTAACATCCTTCCAATATGAAGAAAGAAAAAAAAACCGTCAGAATCATCGAGATTGAATTTTTTCACGCACTCAGATATGTCAGTGGTGGTGGCCTAACAATATGCGAAGTATTTAGCGCATTTGAACCAACCAAAAAATAATGTTTATTATCAGACAATATTATGATAGTGTTTACTGACCTGCCAAAGTCGATTTCCTAGCGTTAGCTTAGCATTCGAGCAAGAAAATGCACCAGTTCGCTCCAGTAATCTAAGGAATCAATGGTTACGAAACCAGAATATCATCACTCTCGAATGGCCAGGGTGTCCCCGGACTTAAATCTTACAGAGAACTTTCGGGACAACATCATACAATAATGATTTACAGATTGCTATGATTATACTACAATAGCAGAGTTGAAAAGTCCCATTTTAGCTGTTTCGGGGTAGAATTTCTGCAAATTTGCTTATAAATATTGTTTAATTCTGTAAAAAAGAATGTTTTAAGTTTTGAAACATCATAACAGTTGTATACCTTACTATTTTTAATGATTCAGCATGTTATTTTGTCACAATAATTAATAAAAGTGAAAAGTTCATTAGTGCGTCTATAATTATGAAACGGTCATTTTCCAGTTTTTAATTTTTTTAATTTTTACCTTTTAAAGAAAAAAATTTCTGCCTAGCAGAAAGTTTAGAATATAAGATGATCTCTTTATGCTGAAAATTTCAGGTGAATCCATTGACTATAACTCGAGTTATAACCAATTTTTGGGGTGCGTCTATATATATGAAACGCACTGTATAATATCCCAGGTCTGTGTATCTGTCTGTCTGTCTGTCTTTCTGTCTGAAATAACGCTGTACAACCATTGAAGCACATCGGAATTTATATAAATTTAAATAAATGAAGAAATGAACAGCTTTTTTTTTTCTCAAGGTCAACTATATGTTGCACCCTTCCCATCCAAGAACCCCATGATATTAAATTGGAGAGGGGGAAAGGTTGGATGGAAAGTGTAGAAGGGGGGGGGGGGCGAGAGAGAAATGTGGAAGGAGGAAAAGTGGGAGGGGGTGACTGAAATTGAAATGAAATTAGTAAAAAAAAAAAAAAAAAATGACGCGCATGCGCACATCAGAGAAAATGAAAAACACATTTTCTATTTCAAATATAAAAAGGGGAGGGGATAATAGTTGCAAAATTAAACTAAAGTTTATCACAGGCAATTGTGCCATAAAAACAATTAACCCTAATGGAACATTTTCCTTAAAACCATTTACCCTAATAGAACATTTGCCCTAAAACCATTGCCCTAAAACTAATTGCCATCAAGGAACACTTGCCCTAAAACCATTCACCCTAAAACTATTTACTCTAATAGAACATTTGCTCTAAAACAACTTGCCCTAAAACCACTTGCCCTTAAAAACATTTGCCCTAAAACTATTTGCCCTCAAAGAACATATGCCCTAAAACCAATTACTGTATATTTAGACTACTCATTAGGGGAACATCTCCTTAGGGCAAATGTTTTTTAGGGCAAATGTCCCTTTAGGGCAAATGTCCCTTTAGGGCAAATGTCCCTTTAGGGCAAATGTCTTTTTAGGGCAAATGTCCCTTTAGGGCAAATGTCTTTTTAGGGCAAATGTCTTTTTAGGGCAAATGTCTTTTTAGGGCAAATGTCTTTTTAGGGCAAATGTCTTTTTAGGGCAAATGTTTTTTTACGGCAAATGTCTTTTTAGGGCAAATGTCTTTTTAGGGCAAATGTCTTTTTAGGGCAAATGTCTTTTTAGGGCAACTGTCTTTTTAGGGCAACTGTCTTTTTAGGGCAATATCTCCCTTTAGGGCAATATCTCCCTTTAGGGCAATATCTCCCTTTAGGGCAATATCTCCCTTTAGGGCAATATCTCCCTTTAGGGCAATATCTCCCTTTAGGGCAATATCTCCCTTTAGGGCAATATCTCCCTTTAGGGCAATATCTCCCTTTAGGGCAATATCTCCCTTTAGGGCAATATCTCCCTTTAGGGCAATATTTCCCTTTAGGGCAATATCTCCCTTTAGGGCAATATCTCCCTTTAGGGCAAATGTCTCTTTAGGGCAAATGTCTCCCTTTAGGGCAATATCTCCCTTTAGGGCAATATCTCCCTTTAGGGCAATATCTCCCTTTAGGGCAATATCTCCCTTTAGGGCAATATTTCCCTTTAGGGCAATATTTCCCTTTAGGGCAAATGTCCCTTTAGGGCAAATGTCCCTTTAGGGCAAATGTCCCTTTAGGGCAAATGTCCCTTTAGGGCAAATGTCCCTTTAGGGCAAATGTCCCTTTAGGGCAAATGTCCCTTTAGGGCAAATGTCCCTTTAGGGCAAATGTCCCTTTAGGGCAAATGTCCCTTTAGGGCAAATGTCCCTTTAGGGCAAATGTCCCTTTAGGGAAAATGTCCCTTTAGGGCAAATGTCCCTTTAGGGCAAATGTCCCTTTAGGGCAATATCTCCCTTTAGGGCAATATCTCCCTTTAGGGCAATATCTCCCTTTAGGGCAATATCTCCCTTTAGGGCAATATCTCCCTTTAGGGCAATATCTCCCTTTAGGGCAAATGTCCCTTTAGGGCAAATGTCCCTTTAGGGCAATATCTCCCTTTAGGGCAAATGTTTCTTTAGGGCAAATGTTTCTTTAGGGTAAATTGTTTTAGGACAAAAACTTAATCAGATTGAAATTTAAATGAACTGCTTTTTTCTCATGGTCAACTTTATGTTGCACTCTCCCCATCCAAGAATCCAAACAATAGTAAGGACAGGCAAGTAAAGACAGTAAAATACAGTCTTTTTCCCCGCTTTTTTATGAGGGCCAGCAACTTTTAATTATTTTGTTATGTCGTCTGATGTCACATGCCCCGTTCTTTTCAATTTTGAATAGTTTTCTATATATTGTGCTTTGTCAGTCTGTGTATAACACGGTACAAACAAGAACCAAAACGTTTAAGCATGTCGAAATTTATTTAAATTTAGATTTTTTTTTTTTTTTTTTTTTTGAAAAATTACTTTGCAAGCAGCCATAAAGGCCTACGGCAGAGGGACAAGAGTCCAAGTGCAGCATAGAAAATGCATTGTCAAAACCAGAAAATATAAAACCCTATTGATATAAACCCAACAACAATTTCAATATTTTTTAATGCTGCAAATATATGCATTGTCAAAACAAAACAAAATTATGACTCCCATAAAATACATTTTTCCTGCACAAAATCTCCAGCAAGCGAGTTCCATTGTCGAATCGCCCTAGGGACAAATGACCAGTAATAAGAATCTGTTCGTGCAAAAATCTCTCCAACTTTGTTAGAGTGGTCACCCCTACCCAAGTATAATGCCCTGCAAAGTTTACTTGAAGTAGGTTTAGGGCAAGAGCCTTCTAGCATCCGATTAAAGATATTAAGACTAAAATCTGAACGTCTTGCAAGTAAACTATCCCAACCAAGCTCTGAAAGCATTTTAGTTACACTGTCGGCATATTAAATGAATTGGTTTTTTCTCATGGTCATAGTTAAATAGTTTTAGTAGCCAAAGTAAACTGAAATTTTGCTCCCGTCATTTATGACGGGTTACCCTACTCGTATAGTACATTATTATCATGCGAATTTATCTTAATAATGTTTTTTGTTTAAATTTTCTTAACTACAATTATTTTTAAAGTTGTCACATGTTGAGTTTTGGCAAACAAATTCTAAAAAGGTGGCCTAAAAAGTACATGTAAAGTAAATAGCATACAAATCACTGGTATGCTCCATTTATCTAATATCATAATTTGCTAAAGGCTGACTCTCTCCCTCCCTTTGTGCACGACTGTTCTCTTAAACTACACACTCTAGAATCGTGAAAATTAAAAAGTATACACATCTTTAGATGGGCTTTTTGGTAGGCTACATTAGAATTTTCAATTTTGTTCCGTTTACCTGATTTTTGCGAAAAATCATCAAATTTCAACAAAACACCTGAACAGAAAAGTTGGCAGCCAGGAAAGCTTGCATGATTGCATTATACTTTTGTTCAATGAATAAATTAACCCACGTGGGTTACAGTGAGGTCACCTTTGATCCCACAATTTAAATTGGTAACAAAATTGGTTATGTCTTTGGCAGAGAAGTGAGTCTTGGGCATAGAACAAAAAGTTGAGCAAGAGTGGACAAAGAACAAAAAGAAACATGGTCTTTTTATACCTTTGACCTGTGTACACCTACAAGGTATAACCAGGTCCAAGTGACCATGGTCCTGAAAGTATCAATCCGCCACTTGAATATTAATTGAGAGGAGGGAGGAACAGGTATGAGTTGTTTACCCCCCCTCCCGGGCTATGGTTTTGGCAGGATCACGAGTTACTGGGTGTTACAATGGGCAGGGCGGACCACTCTAGAAAAATTAGGGAGATTTTTGCTAGGACAGATTCATATTATTGGTCTTTTTTCCTAGAATTATAAGACAATGGAACTCTCTTCCTGAGGAAGTGGTGAATGGGGATAACTTTGTTTTGTGAGATTGACAATTGTATATTCATTTTGTTTTTATATGTGCTTGACAATGCTTAATGCTGCATGTGGACTTTTATGTCCCTCTGTCAGAGGCCTATTTGGCTGCTAGCAGAGTACTAATTGTAATTGTAGTAATACGCTCGTATTTTGCAGACTGTTGTAATCCTTATGTAACAATCATAGCCACCGTATCCTGAAGCCAGCCCCCAGGCCAGGCTCTTTGCCAGGTTCGCCCTACCTACCACTAAGGTTAAGGGCAGCCTGATGGTCTGCAGGATTTAGAATAAAATCATTTTCTTTTTTAAATATATCAAAAAAAGCACGTGTTGTCCATTTTCATAAATAAGTGTATGAATGGCGATCAATCACAAACACAAAACAAAAAGTTGGTTTGATGAGAGGATTATTTAGCGTGCCTATAATAAAACAATTATTTTTTCGTCGGATGGACAAAACAAAAGTCAGTATTTTATAAAGTCGTTTTTTGTCTTCTCTTCATCTAACTTAGCTAGCCGACCAGCCATGGCGTTCCTCTTATTTCCCAGCCACCTTATTGCCCCCCCCCTTGGCGGGGGCCACTATGACAATTGTACCAGCAATACCAGGGTGTTACGAAACACACAGCAGGTCACAATGCTGCCGATACAATTTCTTTGTATTAATTTATATGATATTAAATTAGCAAACACATGTTAGGTTTCTAAAGATTAGGTCAACATTAATAAATAGAAGATTAATTATATAATTTATTATATATTTTTTGGAATAATTTCATCATTTTATTCTTCTTATAGCTGAATACTTCTGACGACTGTCTACCAAAAAATCTTAAAAAGTATGCTGAGAACTGTGACTTACTTGTAATCGAGGACTACGCTGGAGTCTATTCAATTCGAGAAAAACAGAAGGTGACGTTCACGCAAAATGTGGAAAACGGTGAAGAATGTCAACATGTCATAACAGTAATCAACGACTTGTGCGAAAATGGGAAGGATTATAGTTGGTATTCCAGTTTGTAAGTCCAGTCATTGTATACATTTTTGGCAAATAGCAGGAAAAATGATAGCCAGATTTTAGTATAAAAGTTCATTTAGGCATGTAGTTTAACATACAAAAAAGAAAAGACATTGAAAATCAGTTTCTTGTGTATAACTCATAAACGTTGGCACCTACAAATTTTGTTTCTAACCAAACAATGTTGGATATTTAATATCCTACAAAACGGTTCTTATCAAATGTATCCCCAAGTTCACTTCCACCTCTCATTTGGTTTTTGCTATTATCTCCAAAGTGGATTCGGCTCTACTGGATGTTGAGGGAGAAAGAGTGGATTTTCGATAAATATGATAAGGACCTTTTTTTTGTAGAAAACTACATTTCCAGCATTTACACGAGGTATATGCAATACACTCATTTTGAAGGGATTTTCAATGTCACAGCGGCAGAATCTCAAATTATATTCATGAGGACTTTTAGTATGTTAAACTACACGTTTAATTAAGCAGCTATACCAAATTCTAGGTATCTACTATTTTTTTCCGTTATTTTTCCTGAAATTCCTGGACTAACAGTAATTTGAATTGAATGAAACAATGCTTGTCTTTTTTATGTTTTGTGTGCTCAAATGTTAAAACACCAATGATATGATTTACGAATAACAAATGTAAAACTATACGTACAGAGTGGGTCATAAGTCACAAACAACTAGAAAATTAATCATGATAAAATTCCTAACTGAACGATGAATAAAAACTGTTAAGTTTGACATAAAAAGCTTACAGCCACCACTTCAATGTCAAGTTTGGGGCACTGAAAACCCTGAAGCTATTCACCAACATCAATTTCACTCCCTCAGGTGCCTTGTTTGGTGTGGCTTTTTATGTTAGAGAGGGTTATCAGAACTTTCTTCAGTAAATAACGATAGCAGTGCAACGACAGTCACGTGCGACCAGTATTGAACCATAATCGTAAAGTGTGTCTTGTTGTGAAGAACAAGTGTGAGATGTGGTATCAGCACGATGAAGTCACTGTCCATATAGCTGAGTCACCGCCCGCCCATATACCTGAGCCACTGCCCACACACACACAGCCAGTGCCCTAATAGACCTCATAATGTAAATGTTTGGAGAAGGCATATAATTTTTGGGTGTTACTTGAAGAAGTTGGTATATATAAAAAAAACATGGCAATCCAGCAGCTCAAGGACGATATCCGTATAGAAGTTCGAGCACTACAGCCAGAAACATTGGCAGCTATTGTGGAAAATGCTCTGAAATGGACCCGTGTTTGTAAAGCTAAAAATGGAGAACATTTATCTTAAATTAATTTTCATACCCAATTAGATATAATATTACTATTGTAAAAAACAAAATAAAATAAGTGTCAAAAAAGTTATTAACATTATATAATTAAACCCTTTCATGACTTATTACCCACTTTGTATATGCACATTAGATTGTCCCCAAAACAAAATTTGAATAATTTAAAATCTCAGCCTTTATAAAATTTTCTTCTCATGAAATTAAGTCACCTGTCAAATTTCAGGCGATTTAAAAAAAAAAAAAAGTTGAAGGTCGCCAAAAGGTTTGAAGTTGTCACCCTTTGAGTTTATGTTGTGTGCGAATTTTGTTAAAAAAATAGTAAGCCGATTGTGATAACTAATTTATACATATTATCTGAACTGACGTCCAGCCCACATGTTGTTTGTGAACCCTATTTTTATGTTATATTTCTACGAAGTTTCCAGATATAGCCAATGTCCACTTTCCGGGTTTTTTGTCACACTCTCGTACAACCTATCTGATTCTTTTAAGATCCATGTACGAAATCTGCGATTATTTACTGAAGATTCCTTTTTTCCTTGTTGTTATTTACTTTCAAAATGAGTCTTTATTGTATAATTGTCTGAATATAATACAATGACTTCATTAAAATATGTTTACACATTAAAATTCTAAAAATACTTAACTACTGTGTAGCTATGTAACTACTGCAGCTTTTTTAGCTGTCGAAAAGCGCTGACTGTTTTTGGTCGGTTAGAATACGGCAGAGTGAGTTGGCAACCCGGGCCTTGAAATGGCCAACCGTGGTCATTTCTGGGTTGCCTAAGCCCAGAAGTGGCCACGGCAGCAATAGGTTGAGAATGGGTAAAAAGTTTGCTCTCTTGGGGCGTAAACCCGTGGAGCATCAAAGACATAATTGCCACAGAAGTAACGCCTGCCGCATGTTTGCATTGCATTTGTAGCCAAAAGTGTACGAAAGTTGTGACCACTTTTGACCAGCCGTGGTCATAAGTGGGCGCTCCTCAGTCATAACTGACCGAGTGCCTGTTTTGGTAAGGAGTTACTCTCGTCATAGTTATGGAGTTACTTTATCCTTTTTGGGATATAAGTTGTTTGAGACATCATTGTCAACGAATGTTAGGCTTAAAGCCCATCGACTTAGTCCCGTGTGGAGTTTTACGGTTAACACGGAACGTAGAGCCCACTTTTGGCCAAGCTTCTCTCGTGGAGTTGTACACAACACCACGAGAGGAGCAACCACCGTGCTTTGAGTGCACTAAGCCGCTGATGCTTGAGAATGCACATGTACATTTGCCACCTTTTTTGAGAATGAGCGGTAATTCAAACCAGAGATAACTAATTAAAAGTGTTGCAAAGATGTGCCACCTACGGGCACTTTTTCTGCCTTTTTTCATAATAAGCGGCAATTCAAACAGAGATAACTGAATACAAACTTTGCATAGATGTGCAGCCTATGGGCGATTATTCCGCCTTTTTATCAAAATGAGCTGTCGTTCAAACAGATAACAGAATATAAACGTTGCAAAGATTTGACGCCTATGCCTATGGTTGCTTTTTCCGCCTTTTTCCATAATGAGTGGCAAATTCAAACAACAGGAATAACTAATTAAAACATTGCAAAGATGAGGTTTCTTGACTAAGGACCTCTCGAAGATGAAACCTTTGAATAAGAATAAGATGCTGTGAAAGACACATTCACCGAACAAACTGTGGCCGTGTCCACGTCGTTAGTAAGCGACCCTGCACTCTTGGAGGACGTAACGACTCACTCACATGCCTTCTTGATAACGGGTTTAATGCTATCGACTACTGCATTAATGCTCGTCATCGCAATGTTCGGAATTAATCGGCCATAATTCACCTTCGCCTAAGTGAATATGAAAATCGCAATGAAGCAGCATCAGGAGACTTGTTCTTTGTGCGCGACCATAAGACGTCTGCCACGGGTCCTCAGGGCATCTCCCTAACATCAGACCAGACGTCGATGTTTGAGGTTTTTTCGCCTGGACAGGCATATCGAATTATTTTTCATATTTGCTCTGGTTGCCAAAATTAGTGGTCAAAATCATTGTCAAATATATCATCTACACAATCTGGTTGACTTGCACAGGCATACCTGACACGTTTACTGGAATGTATGTGGAGGCCTTTATGGACAATGGACAACTTACAATAGGCCTACATAATTAATTCTGTTTAATTTAAGTGCAATTGTTTTATACTAATGTAACATCTAGGTCAGTTCCTTATTAGACAGCTGCGGTAAATTGCTTTTCTTTCATTATCTGCATCAAATGTGGAGTATTAATTTTGTTCATGATGAATCACATCCATACATCCACTTAGTCCATATCTATTTATTTTGGTCCTGGATGAGTTACTGGCAGGGGTGAGGCAGGAGGTCCCCTGGTGTATGCTGTTTGCAGATGACATAGTCTTAGTTGGGGAATCCAAATTAGAACTCGAGATAAGGTTAGAGGAGACTAGGAATGCCTTGGAATCAAAGGGGTTGAAAATAAGTAGGGCAAAAACGGAGTACATGAAATTCCAGTGGGATGGGAAAGAACAGTTAAATGAGGGGATTAGACTTGGGGACAGTTTAATGCAGCAGGTGCATGACTTCAAATATTTAGGATCTGTGCTGCAAGATGATGGGAGCTTAGACTTAGACATCACAAACCAGATAAAAGCAGGTTGGCATAGGTGGAGGCAGGCTAGTGGGGTTTTATGTGACAGGAAGTTACCTATAAAATTGAAGGGAAAGTTTTATAGAACAGTAGTCAGACCAGCTATGTTGTATGGGTCAGAATGTTGGGCAATCAAGAAGGTGCATGAGGATAGAATGCAGGTAGCTGAGATGAGAATGCTAAGGTTTATGAGTGGGGTGACCAGAAGGGATAGGATCAGAAATGATTTTATTAGGGGTAGTGTAGGGGTAACAAATATAGTAGAAAAGATGCAGGAAAATAGGCTGCGGTGGTTTGGGCATGTCCTCAGGAGTGGAGAAGATGGGCTGCTGAGACAGGCAATGAACTTAGACCTGGGAATAAAACGGGGTAGAGGAAGACCCAAGCAAACCTGGGATGTGGTAGTAAAACGGGATATGGTGGCATGTGGGGTCACTGGGGGCTTGGTGCAGAATCGGAACGAGTGGAGAGTTAGAACCAGCAAGGCCGACCCTGCTGCTTGCGGGATAAGGTACAGGAAATGATGATGATGAATGATGATGATGAATCACATCCAACATAATGAAGGCGCTTTATTGTACATTTGCACTTGTCTGGCAACATCAATAGCCAAATGGCTATGTATAGCTTGCTTACAAGGACAGCAGACCCTATAGCACAAGTAATTTTTTTACAGCCAATCAAAATAGTTAGCAACAACTTCATTTTCATTTCTGCATCTATCAATGCAAAAAAGGCATTTCAGTCTGACAGCCAGAGGCATTCTCCCTGGGGAATATCCGTTCGAAGACAGTGAATCCGACGGTGATCTCATTGGGGATGGCAATCGGCCGCAACCGATTGTCCAAGTTTCCACCGCTGCACGTCCGGATGGACATGGCAGTCAACTCCTTCGGGACATGGTGGAAATCCCGCTTGAGATTGCATGGGAGGGGCGGGCCTTTTTGGCCAGGCTATCCGAGCAGGAGCTCATAGAGATCGCCTATGGGATAGAAGCCCTTCTATTGGAAGGACGGCTGTCCCGGTCGGTGATTGAACCGAGGGCAGATCCGCAGTTTTCACTGTCGCCCGTGTGTGAAGGCGCACGGAGAGAGGCTCCGCCGGTGCAAGCCAGGCTGGTACCTCCGCAGGAAGCACCCAGGCCGTCTCCTAGGGGGAACGGCCGGGGAGTTCCTCCCGTACCTGGACAGCAGCCGAGGGTTCACATGGCTGTACCCTCGGTCTGATGTTTTGGGGGACCGGAGCAGGCAACCTTGCAGGGTTAGTGCCACTGCTTGGACGCCCACTCCAGCGATTCCGGCGGAGGTTCAGGCATTTGGGTTCTTTAACTCGGTCCACTCTTTTGCTCGTTACGATGGCAGAGAGGACTTGGCGCTTTTTCTCTGCAAGTTCGAAGCGAAAGCCTGAGCTCAGCACGGGACAGATGAGTCCCGATGCAGTTTCTTTACGTTTCTGCTGGACAGTCCGGCGGAGGAGTATTACGCCACTTTGGTGGAAACTCTTCCCGACCTGACCTGGACTGAGTTGAAGGATGCCATGCATAGCCGCTTCAGCACAAGCAACCAGGCTCGCCTCTGTTTTGCCTAATTTGAAATGATGAAACAGGGGACTACCGAGTCTGTGCAGGCATTCTATTGGTGGTTATTGGAACTGTCCGACCGAGTGTCTCCAGGTGAAGACGAGAGCTGTCGGCTCATTTGCTTCAAACGAAAACTCCTGACGGCCATCACTGATCAGTTAATCGGTTGTAAGGCCGGTATGGTTGAAGCATATGCCAGGAAGACACGGCTGGTGGAAGCCGATTTGCTTTTGACAGGTAGATTACCTGCACGTACTAGAGGGGTTCCTCAGGACAAGACTAGCACCCAGTCCTCTGGATCCACAGCTAGCTCTGGGAGCTCTTCCAGGGCTTCATCTTCAAGCCAAACAAGTGCAAAGGCCACTGCACCATCCAAGTCAGACAAAGCAGGGGCCAAAACCAGAGGCAAGAAGAAGAAGGCAGGCTCCGGTGGAGGTTAGCTGGCAGCAATGCCTCAAAGTGCGGACCGTTCAAAAGATTCACTCCGGTGGAGGTCAGCCGGCAGCAATGCCTCAAAGTGCGGACCGTTCAAAAGATTCACTCCGGTGACTAGGTCCTTGTTACGGGTGTAACCAGATGGGTCACCTGAAAAAAGACTGCCTGCATGCTTCGGCAAAAGGGCAGGTTGCCAGAGTGATGCCTGGTGAAAGTCAGAAGCTCCAGCCAATGTCTGGCTTAGCACCGGTGTGACTGGAGGGTTGCAAGTACCTGGCCACCATTCATGAGGGCCAGTTCTACTACCGACTCATGAATGACGAGAAATCTCCGTTAAACCGCCGCCGGTCACCACCGAACTGAGTGGTGGGCGACCGGTAATGCTTCAAAACTCAGGTGCCTGTCATGGTCGGAGTTCGGAACAAGGGACGTACCTCCGGGCGGTCTTCAAGTATGTGGCTGTCCTGCATAAGGCAGGGGTGCCTCTGGCGAGGCCTGCGGACCCGGAAGTTACTCAGTGGATATTTCCAATGCCATGCTCCACATTGGAGGCTGTGTGCAGTCAGCTGGATTGCTGGTTTGCCCCCTCACCCTACATGCTTAGTGGCGAGGTGCTGGATTGTGCTGTCATCGAGCAGGCAAGAGGAGTTGGTACGCTCATACCTCCTGCTGCACCTGGGAAGTCTCTATTTTCTGAGACAGAGTCCCAGTCTTCTGCATGTCTGGGATTACCATCCGGTGTGGATGGTAAGGTGGACGGGTTGCAGAAGTTTGATGGTGAAAACCCATGGGTTCCCATTCCTGAGCTTCAGAGCTTTGAGCATTGCGGTGGCACGAGTGATGGAGTTGCCTATAAAGGAACTGGTGGTTCCTTCATTCCTTCTTGGAATGGGTGAGCACTCCATCGAGGTCGTAGGGGTTGCAAATGTGGAATTGACCATCCACAAGAAAACCATCAAGGTGCCTCTCCTTTTGGTTAAAGGAGAGGGCGAAGCATTGTTGGGCGTTGATCACGCCTCACGCTTCGGCTTGACGATAGATATCGTGCACCGGAAGGTCTACTTCCGGGAGGATGTCTGGACTGCACATCCAGACGCCATCCAAGCTGCATTCACCGATCGAGCGCTTGGGGTACCTGTGGAGGTGGAAGCAATTCCACCACCAAAACCAGAGGCTTTGCGTCAGGGATGGCAACTCCCGGTGGTCCAACCTGCACTCAAGAAGGTTCACGGGTTTGTGAACATTGTTTCACCAGAGCTGCCGAGAGGCTGAACTTTCAGAAGAGGAACAGTCAAAGAAATAAAAGTCCAAGATGGCTGGGCTTTTATATAGAGAGTGAGGATGAAAGCTGAATTGCTCAAAAGTGTAGTGAATTCTAGTGTGGTGACCACATGTCCAGAATTTCATTTATTGAAAGAAGAGCAATTCAGTGCAGAAATGGAAGAAATTAGAAAGAAAAGTTCTTTCTAAGAAAGAAAAGTTCTTTCTAAGAAAGAAAAGTTCTTTCTAAGAAAGAAAAGTTCTTTCTAAGAAAGAAAAGTTCTTTCTAAGAAAGAAAAGTTCTTTCTAAACAAGAAGAAATGTTCAGATGGATGAATTTCGTGATCCTAACTGATGAATGGCTCTGGATGAAAAGACAGAGTCAGTAGCAAGTGAGGAACTATGATGAGTGAAGAGAAGAAGTGCATAGGTGACACTGGTGTGGCCACTTCCGGTTATAGAGTTTATTGTATTGTCCGAAATGTTCAAAATGATGAAATCCGCCAGATGGCACTTTGTAGCCACCGGGAGGAAAAACACAAAAAGAGAGAAAATTCAGAAAGAAAAAGAGAAATTTTCTCTAACAAGAAAAACTCTACCAGGGGCACGCAAGTGCAGGCCATTTGGAAGAGAAAAGAGAAGAAGAGAACAAAAAGAGAATAGAAGATACAACAATGCACTCACATGAAGCAAAAAACCGCTCTGTTGGCACCTTTTTGAAGTGGCCAGTCAATAAAAAATGGCGGCTGGGCTTCAATGGTGTCCAATGGAGATAGTTTATGTGATGATAGATTGTGGTGAGTTGTTTTGAAGATGATGACTTGGGACATAGAGGGTCCCAAGGTCAACACATGAAAGAAGTAAAAGAACAAAGAAAAGGGGGGACAAGAGAGTCCCACGTGGCAAGATAAAAGTTTGTTTTAAGCTAATGCTAGGGCTAATGCTAGGAAATTGATGTTTTTTAAGGCAGTGCATATCCTCCCAACATCGTCTGATAAATGATGATATCTGTTTTGGTTGAAATGAATCCTAAGCTATGCATTTCAAAAACTATGCTATTCATTCCAAAGACACTAAATGTTTCCCATATCATTAGGCTCACCCACTGCCAAAATTTTTATTAGAAAAATATTGTTTTCCTCATATCCTTCTAATATGAAGAAAAGAAGGGAAAAACTTCAAAATCATCAAGATTGAATTTTTCCCTCTCAGAAAGTTTGGTGGTGGGAGCCTAACAATATGAGAAGTGTTTAGCGTCATTTGTATTGAGTAGCTTTTCCTTCATTTCAACCAAAAAAATAATGTTTATTATCAGACAACCTTAGTAAGAAAATGCACCTGTTTACTACAGTAACATAAGGAATGAATGGTTAATAAACCAAAATATCACCACTCTCAATTGGCCAGCGTGTTAAGCAGATTGCCATGTTTATACTACATCAGTAGAGCTGAAAAGTGCCATTTTAGCTGGGTCTGGGCAAAATTTTTATAAGTTTGCTTATAAATATTGTTTAAAGTTTGTAGAAATCAATGTTTTAAGTTATAAAACATTAGGACAGTCGTATACTTTATTATTTTTGATGTTATTGTTGTGTTCAGTATGTGATTTTGTCACAATAATTAATAAAAGTGAAAAGGTCATTAGTGCGATCGTTTATAATTATAAAACGGCCATTTTCCAGTTTTTAATTTTCTAAATTTTTACCTTTTTAAGAAAAAAATGTCTGCCTTGTAGGACGTTTATAATATAAGATGCTCTCTTTATGTTGAAAATTTCAGGAAAATCTATTGAGTGTAGCCCGAGTTATAAACAATTTCTGGAGTGTGTCTATCTATATGCACTGTATAACATCTCAGATTGAGAACATTTCCAGATCTACATTTTGAGTAAATACTTTTCTTGATCCTAGTATAAGCCTGCCTCGTGTTGAAAAAATGAAAATACAAAAACTCTGGCCAGGACTTGAACTAAAGCACCTCTCACTTCTCTGCTAAAGACATAACCAAATTTGCTACCAATGTAAATTGTGAGATCAAAGGTGACCTCACTGTAACCCACGTGGGTTAATTTATTCATTTGAACAAAAGTATGATGCAATCATCCTAGCTTTCCTGGCTGCCAACTTTATGCGTTCAAGGATTTTGGTGAAATTTGATGATTTTTCACAAAAATCAGGTAAACGAAACAAAATTGAAAATTCTAATGTAGCCTACGAAGAAGCCCATCTAAAGATGTGTATAATGGTTAATTTTTCACGATTTTAGAGTGTGTAGTTTCTGAGAACATTCGTGCACAAAGGGAGTGAGGGAGGGAGTCAGCCTTTAGCAAATTATGATAATAGATAGTACGTAGAGCACTTCTCCGTGATAGACACCTGTGGTAAATTCATTTTCTTCCATTATCTGCATCAAAATCCGGAATATCAATTTTGTTCATGACAATTCATGGCCAACATAACGAAGGCGTTTTATTGTACGATGATGACACTTGTCTGCCATCATTAACATGCAAATGGCAACGTGCAATGTGCTTACGATGAGAGCATATCACACGTGGATTTTTCACAGCCAATCAAAATACAGTTGGCAACAACTTAGTTTGAATTTCTGTATCATTCAGTGCAAAAAAAGGCAGTTCAGTTAAACAGCCATTTTGTCCTATTGGAAGTGGGATTGTTCTTTTTTTTTAAGAGGCATATAAATACTGCCATTTTTGCCAGTAATCATACCTTCTAAATTCAAAAGTAACATTCGTATCGTCTCAGCAATTGGTAAGTTTACATGCCTTTTTCGCAGGTGCGAACTGAAAAGTTCGAGAAAAAAAAACCGGTCCTGGTTGGGGGGGGGGGGGGGGGAATTATTCGCTCAATCCTATGGAAAGTTGGAAACACAACGGTGGCCAGAAAATTACACCCTTTAAATTTGAGCAAAGAGCACATATATTTCTTAAACAGTCCTAGAATTGGATGTATTAACTGACGACAAAGTTGTAGGTCTAGTATCAATCGTAAAACACGTTTTGTCATCAGTTAACGCAAACAATCTAACCAAAGCCTTAAGCTTGTAGCACATTACATGAGATTTAAAGGAACCTTGCGGATGTGGTGTTTCCTTTTCGAAATACAGCTATAGTAATTATAATATAAAAGTATTAGCAGCAAAAATTAGAAGAAAAAAAAAGATTTGTTATTCTTTCTTTGCTTTAGAATAAAATTCAAAATGAATTTCACCATTCTTTCAACAAAATTCTTTGTGTCCATCGCAATTTGTTACCTTTGCATCGTTTCAATTGAATGTGGTCGCACTGGTCGTATTAGAAACAGGAAACGAAAACTTGTAGAAGAGAACACTGCCATGGGTGCCATTCGGGACTACATACCGGTTCAGCCTGAACACGAAACAAACCGGGAAATGAATGATAAAAATGCAGAGAAAAATGGTCCAGTTCCAGATTACGGGTACTTTTCTTATGAAGATCACCCGGACAAGGTAAGCCTATAGTTTATAAAACTCTTGAAGACAAAATATAGTATAGCATAGTGAATCCACCTAATTTATAAAAGTCAGTAAAGTTTTAGAAATTAACTAGTATGTGTTGCTCAATTGGCAATGTATGTTCAAGACATTCAATCGAAGCTGTATGACATGTTTAAATTCGATTTAAGATAAGAATTATACTTTTTTTTATTGCCAATGTCTGCTGTTTGGTGGCGCTACTATTTAAAAAAGTCCATTGATGAAAAGTCAATTTAAATTTTTTTCATTATATTAATGACTTATTTTTTTATTTTAAAAATTAAAAATTATTTTGCCAATTGCTTTAGGTAAGTTTTGATAGAATTTCAACACGAATATTTCTTAAAGACATCATTTACCTCCAGAAATTTCTTTTCAAATATTATCAAGACTTACCCAAAGATAACCAAAACGATTTTTAAATTTTAAAATAGATCAAAGTCAATAAAACTATAAAAAAATAAAAAATGAAGTGACTTATCTCGAGTCATGAAATGACGCCATTTTAATTTTCCATTTTTTGTGGCAAAGATTTTCATCTCATATTTCCAGAATTCCTTAATGAAATATAGGTATTCATATTCAACTCAATAGGCCTACAACCTTCCATGTGGAATAATTCAAATATTAAATCCAATAGTACTTTGAAATGAAAGTAATGTGAGGTGACAACACGTCAGAATTCGTGTAGAGGAGTAGACTTTGGGGGGTTTCGTTGCCAATGTCTGTTGTTTGGTGGCACATCTCTATCTGATCTGTCTGTTCATTTACATGAAGTCAACTGATTTTTAATTTTTTTAATTATATTAATCACTTATTTTAAATTTTAAAACTCGTTTTGGTAATCGTTGAATAATTCTTGACAATATTTTGACAAGAAATTTCTGGAATTTGAATTTGAATTTGAAAAATTACTCTGCAAGCAGCCATAAAGGCCTATGGCAGAGGGACAAGAGTCCAAGTGCAGCATAGAAAATGCATTGTCAAAACCAGAAAATATAAAACCCAATTGATATAAACCCAAAAACAATTTCAATATTTTTTAATGCTGCAAATATATGCATTGTCAAAACAAAAGAAAATTATGACTCCCATAAAATACGTTTTTTCTGCACAAAAACCCCAGCAAGCGAGTTCCATTGTCGAATCGCCCTAGGGACAAATGACCAGTAATAAGAATTTGTTCGTGCAAAAATCTCTCCAACTTTGTTAGAGTGGTCACCCCTACCCAAATATAATGCCCTGCAAAGTTTACTTGAAGTAGGTTTAGGGCAAGAGCCTTCTAGCATTCGATTAAAGATATTAAGACTAAAATCTGAACGTCTTGCAAGTAAACTATCCCAACCAAGCTCTGAAAGCATTTTAGTTACACTGTCGGCATATCCATATTTACCACAAACAAACCTAGCAGCCCTGCGCTGGACAATTTCTATAGAGTGAGCTAAGTCTTCAGTGTGGGGATTCCACACGGAGCTGTAGTATTCCAGATGGGGACGTACTAATGATTGATATGCTATACATTTTACCTCCCTGGGACACCTTCTTAGAATGCGTTGACTAAACCTAAGCATCTGCATAGACTTCGAAATAATCTGTTCGACATGCAGCTTCCAAGAAAGTTTAGCTGTAATCGTTACCCCCAAATATTTATATGAATCTACGTTATTAAGTGGAATGGCCCCTATTCTATATGGAAATATTATTGGATTCCTTCCCCTAGCTACCCTCATTACACAACATTTTCCCTTATTAAGTTGAAGTTGCCATTTAGAACACCTTGCCTCTATTGCTTTCAAGTCACTATCAGTAATGGTCTCTTTAAGGTAAAATGATTCTAGTTGTCTAGCAAACATGTTTCTAGAAAAAAAGTATTATAAAAACGTTATTACAAGCAAGAGCAACAAATAAATAATTTACATTATCTCTATCTTTGAACTTTTTAGCTTCATTTTCCTAGCGATTGTGATGGCGATAAACTACATCAATTTGCATGCAATCATTGCGGTCTTTTTACACATAAACGCAATGGAGAGTACAGTGTAGAAGGAAAAGAACTAGCGACATTCACACCCGAAGGAGTAAGGGGTTGCGAAGCAGCAGTGTTTTACTTGAACAGAGAATGCTCAAGGAAAACATTGGCCATGGTAGGTGTTTATTTTACTTTCCATCGTAATTTTTCATAATTGAACAGCAATTTACTACAAGAAAAATTAGTGGAATTACAGTATATCTACTAGTTAGTCTACGTGTCTCATTAAAATATTGTTAACATTTTGTTGCAAAAATTAATATTTTCAAACTACGATAAAAACTTTTAATTCGGAGATATCAGGGTACAGTATCTATATATATAGTTTTAATTGTTTGTGTGTGTTTATAAATTTGTAGCTTTCTGTAAGCAATGCCTAAAGCTTAGGCCTACTAACATTTTAATATTTACCAAAAAGTTCCTAAAACTCAAGCTTGCCTGAATAGCCCATGTTGTAATGTCTCTGGCTACCAACCTAGAGGTTGGTATGGTGAATCCTACCTCCTTATTTATTTAAAAACTAACAGTGGAGCCCATATTAGTATGGTTTATTTTGAATTTAAATTTAAGAAGCATACAAATGATTTTTTTTTTAATTTCAAATGTTAAATGTTAAATTAAATGTTAAATTAAAGATTAACTAAACTAACTTCTTATGGCAACCCTCTTTAGGGCACATGGTTTTTATGCCAAATAGTTTTAGGGCAAATGGGTTTAGGACATATGTCCTTTTAATTAGGGCAAGTGGTTTTAGGGCAAAAGTCCCTTTTGGGAAAATGAATTTAGTGCAAATATTCCTTTAGGGCAAGTGGTTTTAGGGCAACTGCACTTTTAGGGCAAATGTAATTTTAGGGCAAATGTCTAGGTAAAAGGTTTTTGGGCAAATGTCCCTTTATAGCAAATGGTTTTACTGCAAATGTCCCTTTAGGGCAAATGGGTTTAGGACAAATGTCCCTTTAGGGAAAGTGGTATTAGGACAAACATCCTATTAGGGCAAGTGGTTTTTGGGCAAATGTCCCTTTTGGGCAAATGAAATTAGTGCAAATGTGATTTTAGGGCAAGTCGTTTTATGATAAACATTCCTTTAGGGAAAATGGCTGTAGGGAAAATGGCTTTAGGGCAAATGGTTTTAAGGAAAATGTCTCTTTAGGTACCATGGTTTTTAGGGCAAATATTTGTAGTGCAAGTGTCTATAGGGCAAATGTCATTTAAGGCAATATTTCTTCTATTCTTTATTCATATTCAACTCAATACATTCTTCCAATGAACTTTACAGGGGTGAATATCCAGGGTGTAAAGTTCATTGGAAGAATGTATTGAGTTGAATATGAATAAAGAATACATGTTTTTAATTAAGGAATTATGGAAATGTGATTTGCCGCATAATTGAGGGGTTGACTTATGTTTTTAGAAATATAAAATGGCGTTGTTTGGTGACTCATAAAAGTCGCTTCATTTTTAAGTTTTTTATTATTTTAATGAATTATTTTTAATTTTAAAAATTATTTTGGCAATCGTTGGGTAAATCTTGACGATGTTTTGACAAGAAATTTCTAGAGGTAATGACCTCTTTAAAAAGTAACCCGTGTGATCAAGAAATGGAAAAAAATTCATAAATTTTCATCATAATAAATTCATTGGTGTAAATTTTACCCTACCCTACTAGTTTTATTTTAATTGAATAACGCTGTACAAACAAGGACAAAAACCTTTAAGCACGTCGGAAGTTATTTAAATTTAAATGAACCGGTTTTTTTATCTCATGGTTTTTTGTCTCTCGATCCAAGAACCCAAACTATATTAAGGTGCTTATAAAAATGCAAGCGGTCAAGGCAAATTACTTTACATTTACATTACATTCACACAAAATTAAACTAGATGCTCCCGTCATTTAAGACGTGTTACCCCACTAGTTAACTAAATATATTTCGATATTAACTAAATAAATTGCATTCAGTAAAAAATAGGCCCGCATTTTGTAGACTGTTGTAGTAATCCTCGTACAACAGTTGTACTTGCAGTATCAGCATATCACGGCCAAACAGCAGGTCGCGATGCTGCCGATACAACCACTTTGTGTTAGGTTTCTAAAAATAAATAGTAGACTAATTATTGTACTTTTTTTGGAATATATTCTATTATTTTATTCATTTTATAGCTGTATACTTCTCGCGACTGTCTACCGGAAAATATTAGAAATTATGCTGAAAAGTGTGGCTTACTCGTAACAGATGACCGATTCGATGGAGTTTATTCGGTTCGAGAAAAAAAGAAAGTAACGTTCATGCGATACGTGGGAAACGGTGAGAAATGTAAACATGCCATTAATGTAATCAACGACTTGTGCGAAAATGGGCAGGATTATGGTTTGTACTACAGTAAGATGAATTCAATGACACATGCTTAAGCCTTTTCACATGTTTTTTGTGCTAAAATGTTAAAACACCAATGATATGATTATTGAACAACAAATGTAGAACTATATATATACAGGATGGGTCATAAGTCACAAACAAATGAGAAATTAATCATGGTGAAATTCCTATCTGAAAGATGAATAAAACCTGTTATATTTGATTTTAAAAATCCGAAATAAATTATTTTAACATAATTTGCAGCCGCCACTTCACTGGTGACTTCAGTGTCAAGTTTGAGGTTCTGAACTCCCCAAGCTATTCATAAGTATCAATTGCACACCTTCAGATGCATTGATTGGTGTGCCTTTTTATGACAGAGAGGGTCATCAGAGCTTACTTTCAAAATAATGATGGCTGTTCAATGACAGTCACGTGCGAGCATTATTCAATCTTAATAGTAAATTGTGTCCTGTTGTGAAGAACAAGCGTTAGATGTGGTATCAGCACGATGGAACCACTGCCCACACAGCCGGTGCCCCAATGGAGCTCCAAAAGCAATTTGTTGGCAAGTCAATATCATCTAATCTTTAGGAGGTTACATGAAGAAATCGGTAGATATCGCAGCAGGCTCCTGTCAATCCAGCAGCTCAAGGACGACATTCGTATAGAAATCCGGTTGCTACAGGGTTGGATTGGGGTGATTTTTTACCTCTTGTTATCTTCGTGTGACTAACGTAGCACATGCGGCAATACAGAATAGTGATGTCAATATATATGAAAGCTTATATTAAAGCAATGGAGGTCCATAGGGTTCTTTGAATCCTTGTTTTTTGGATAAGACCTTGCAAATGCTAGTAGTGCAGGAGCAAATGTATCAAAAATAGGGTGTCATGGGAAACTGCATGAAGCTAAATAAAAGTGTTGAGGGTGAATTGCTTATCGCCAGGCCTCATAAAAGAGGCGGGACAAACTACTGTATTTTACTGCCTTTACTTGCCAATCTTTAAAAAAATTATTAACCAGATTAAAGACAGGGTAATGAGGAAGACCCTGATTCTGAGGCACAACGAATGCAGGAAATCTGTCATAAGGGATGTAAGGAATCCATGATACAAATAAACATGACAGTAAATAGGCAAAAGTGGAGGTGCTCCTGGTGTAACCAGAATCTGTCTAACTTAATGAAAGGCATAAGGGTAGCAAGATTACCACAAAGAGAGGCTTTCAAAAATTACTATCTGGAATTGAGAAGACAATATTGTTGTGGTTTGTTACACACAACTGTTGTGGTTATTGCACAACTTTTTATTAATAAATTGTTTTTGCTCAACATGAACACTGCAAATAACATTTTGAATAGTTGTATTTATTTGCTGCATCAATTTATTTACTTGCATTGACCATAAGGTCCACCACTAGAGTTGCCAGAGGAATTGCCTGAGGTTGAAACCTGCAGAACAACACCTAAGCTGGTCCAAATGACCAAGTGTCTGTTTATGATCCAGAGGAACACGGGGGTTCAACATGACAGTTAGATGACTAGCAAGACAAACTGTCCACATCGATAGGAGCTGCTGAAGGCACCCCAAATGTGCTCATAAGTGCTACCTTTGCAAGGAAAAAGCTGGAAGGATATGGAAGGTTACTGACCATTACTGTAGTGGTGAATGCGGAGGCTTGGGTTATTGACCATTACTGTAGTGGTGAACGTGGATGCTTTACATATGTATTATAAAATAATTGGTACATGATAATGCACTTCAAAGTACATGAAATGATACACAACCAGAAAACACATAATTGTCAAAAACAATTTAAACAAGATAATCATAACACAGGTAAACTATAAGTTAAGACATAATATTTACACTAAATAATGTACATGCGGTTGTAAACATGCACGGTCATGCACGAAGTTACTGAAAGAAGGAGAAAAAAAAGTTGAAAATTCAATGTCTTTTGAGAAATGCTTCTGCTGCTTTGCTTGTGAACCAAACTCATCGTCCAGAATAAGTTGTGATGACTGGAGGTTCTGTAGCAACAGGTGGGCTTGCAGGGACAGGTAGGAGTGGCTGTTGATCTTGTGTTGCTGTGATGAAAGCTGGTTTAAGGTGGTCAATAGATATGCAGACTTGGCGACTGTTGATTCTAATCATGAAGAACTTTGGAAACCTTGAAAGAACTTCATGTGGTCCGTCGTATGGTGTTTGAAGAGGGCGGCGCACTGCACTATGTCGAATGAAAACATGTGTGCAGTTGGAAAGTTCTTTGACTACGAAGACTGGATGTGCTCCATGATGCTGGGGTATCGATGGTTGTAAATTCCACATGTGGGTTTGAAGTCGTTTAGCAAAGTCAGATGCAACGATGCTGTTGTCCTCCTGAGAAGTGAAGAATTCACCAGGTAGACATAGTTCTTGACCATAGAGCAATGTTGCTGATGTTGCATTGAGGTCTTCTTTGAAGGAAGAATGGATACCTAGGAGTACTATAGGTAGTTCTTCAGTCCACTTGTTATTACCACGGCACATGATGGCTGCTTTTAGTTAGTGATGGAAACGTTCTATGAGGCCATTAGATGCTGGATTGAAAGCTGTAATATGAATTCGTGTTGTACCAGTTAAAGTTGCAAGTACTTTAAAAAGGTACGACTCGAACTGGCATCCTTGATCTGATGTGATGTAGAGAGGTACACCAAATCTTGCAATCCAACAGTTGAAAAATGCTGTTGCAACTGTTATTGCTGTGATGTCCATGATGGGGACAGCTTCTGGCCATCGTGTAAAATGATCTATCATGGTGAGGCAATGAGCACATCCAGAAGATGGAGGCATGGGTTCAATAATGTCTATGTGGACATGCTTGAAGTGCATCTGTGGATGTGGAAATGCTGAGAGTGGTGCTGAGACGTGTCAAGTAACTTTGGAACATTGGCATTGCAAACAGGAATGCACAAATGTTTCGCTATCTTTTTCCATGTTTGGCCAAATGAAAGTTTTGCTGACTAGACGAAAAGTTGTTTGAGTACCAGGGTGGGCAATATCGTGCAGGTTGTGAAGAACTTGCTGACGAAAATTCACAGGTACGAACAGTCTAGGTGAAGATGTCGACACATCACAGTATAATGGGTGTGATGTTGTAGGAAGCTGCATTCTGGATAACTTGAGGCTTGTCTCTGAGTTGAGAAGATGCTGCAGTTCAATATCTGTTTATTGAGCTTCAAAGATGGCTTGGAAGTCAAGGTCTTTAGAAATGGATTCTATGCATGACAAGGCATCAGCTGAACTGGCAAGATGATGGATGTCTGTTGTGAACTGCACGATGAGTTCAAGATGCTTAGCTTGTCTTGGTGATGCTTTCTCGGGTCGTTTTCTCCAAGCGTAAATGAGAGGTTTATGATCGGTGAAGAGGATGAATGATCTTGCTTTCAACAAAAATCAGAAGTGCTTGACAGCAGAGTAGGCAGCAAGGAGCTCGCGATCGTATGCTGACCATAAGAGTTGACTTGCACTGAGCTTCTTTGAGAAGAAAGCGAGAGGTTGCCAATCATTATCGATAAGTTGTTGGACACTGGCACCAATGGCGAAGTTAGAGGCATCAACCATCAATGACAAAGGTGCAGTCTGCACTGGGTGAGCAAGTAATGCTGCGTTGGCAAAGCTTTTCTTGAGGTTCTCAAATGCAGTGATTGTTTCTTCTGTCCATAAAATGGGTTTCTTGCTGGAGCGCTTGGGACCTTGAAGAAAGACATCTAGAGGTGCTGGGAATGAAGCTGCTTTTGGCATGAAGCGATAATAAAAGTTAATTATCCTCAGGATTTGTCTGAAATCTTTGATGGTTGTAGGTAGCGGGTACTTCATGATGGTGTCCACTTTGTCGGGTAATGAACGTGTTCCAGTGGTATCAATGAGGTAACCCAAAAATTTGATAAAAGAAACTCCGAAGATGCACTTGGAAGATTTGATTGTGACACCGTATGTGCTGAAACATTGGAAGAGTTGTCGAAGGTGGTCACAATGTTCATCAGGGTTATGAGAGGCAATTAGGACAACATCAATGTAGGCATAGAAGAAAGGTAAGTCTCTTGTAACTTCATTGATTAAGCATTGAGATGTCTGTGCTGCATTGCATAGTCCAATCGTCATAAATGGGAATTTGAAGAGACCAAATGGAGTTGTGACTGCTGTCTTGTGGATGTTGTTTTTAGCCACGGGGATTTGGTGAAAGGCTCGAACCAAATCAATAGCAGAGAAGATTGAAGAACCTGCTAAGTTCTGTGTGCGAAATCTTCAATGTGTGGAACTGGGTATCTGGCAGGGATCGTCCTGGAGTTGAGAGCACGGAAATCTCCGCAAGGGTGCCATTCGCCATTCTTTTTAGGAACCATATGAAGTGGAGTTGATCAGTTGCTTTTAGAAGGATGGCATATTCACATTTGCAGCATGACTTCGAATTCACGTTTAGCAATAGCTAACTTAGAACAGTCGAGACATCGTGGCTTGGCATAGACTGGTGGGCGAGGGGTTGTGGGAATATGATGCTCTGTCATGTGTTTTATGTCCTTTTGCATAGAGAAAGGTTGGAGAAAGCATTGAGAAAGGTTGAAATTCTGAGATGATGTTGTGATACTCAGAATTGCCACTGACAGTTCGCAGGCCTAATCTAGTAACACTATTGATGCACCCGGATGAAGAAAGACTGGTGGTGCTGTCCACGAGGCGTCGCTGTCCGAGGTCTGGCAGTAGACTTTAGTGGCTTAGGAAATCAGCTCTGAGGATGGATGTGGTGACATCAGCTACGACAAACTTTCACAAGAACTGTCGGCGAAGCTTGAAGTCGAGGTTCAGTCTGATGCTGCCATAAGTTTTGATTGTCCCGATGTTAGATGAACTGGATACACACAAAGATCAGCACCAGTGTTAATCAGGTACTGAACCTTTGTTACAAAGTCCGTAATAAAAAGGTCATGGCTGGTTGTAGTGGGATCAGTGGCTGTCTCTACTGACCCGCTTGCTGGTTTCCCGAAGTGAAGAAACATGGCTTGGTGCACTTGCTGGCATTGGTCCCAAAGCGATGGTGGTACCAGCAGACTGATGAAGCAGAAGACAATCTTTGATGAGGTGAACGAGACTGTCGTTGTGACTTGTAGTGCTTGGAATCATGAGATTTGGTTTGGATGGCAAGCACATGTCCAAGTTGAGATGTCAGATTGGCGATATGATTCTTCAATCAATACAAACATTCATTGTAGTTGGAGTTGGGCTGCACAGGGGTATTACTGGACACAGGAAACACTTTATGGCTAGTTGCTGACACATTTGGTTGCTGATCAAAAAGTTCATGTGTGACTTTAGTGACAGTGTTGAAGTCACCGGGAACGATAGTGAGGATGAGTTATATATCGGAGGATAACATAGGTATGAATTCAAAATTTTCATCAAAGAATATATTTCTATTGTCATTTATGAAGTAGTTTATTAGTAGATCTCACAATTCCAAAGGAAGCACCTAAGAAAACAAACACCAAAAAGCAGAAACCTCGAAAGTACCAGCTGAAGAAAACCACACCAGAGCAGATTCCTACTGAGACAGAGTGATACAGACAGTGAAACCTATGTTTACAGCAAGCTTCCAAAGAAGAAAAGAGCAACAAAATGCAAGTTTGATGTGACTGATACCGGCCATCAAAAAAAAAAATAATGACCTGATCAGTAAGTGAATCAACAGATCACTTAAAAAAGAAAAAGCTAGTGACTTAAAATTTAAAACATTAAAAACAATGGCTTTAATTAATCACTGAACAGCTAGAAATGTCACTGAGCAAACAACTGGTGACTGGTTTCTAGATATTCGAAAATTTATTGAAAGTAATAAGGCTAAGAATGGGTAGAACACACCGGGATTTTTTGTTGCGATATATTGTTGCGGGGCTGAATTGCGGCTGAATATCGTCTGTTGCAATTCTGCCCCACAACATTGTTGAAATGTTTCAGGGCTGAATCGCGTCAGCTCAGATTCATGTTTTTTAGTTCAACATTGTTGCGGGACATTTCATGGTGTGGACGTCTTTTGGAACATGAACAAAGACTCAAAGGGCTCAGTTTGCTTTTAATTATTAAAGATGTCTTTAATAATTAAAAGCAAACTGAGCTCTTTGAGTATTTCTCAGTGGTCCACTTCGTTTTTTAAGTCTAGTACTAGACAAAACCTACTAGACTTGAGGACCTTTTGTATGAATTGTGTTTGTGGGAAGATATGGTGTTCAGACTACAAAGGCAAATAAAAAAAATGAAATTTAGAAATCCTGCCCCATCTTCCAATTTCAGGGTGTCCAAAAGGCTTAAAACGAATGTGCTCTCAGCTGAGAAGAGCATGTGTGTCCACCACCGTTTTTTGATTTATTTGCCCGTCTTTATGATTCACCGTGTGTGCCTATATTGCAAGGGCCACTTCCACTGGTGATATTTACATGGTGAAAGCAAGAAGGAGGAAGAAACACTAAGTGTAGGTGCGGACACGGAATGATGCTTCGGGTCTGAATCGTGTCAGTTGCGATTCTGCTCCACGACATTGAATCGGAGCAGTCCTGCAACAATGTGTCGCAACAAAGCATCCGGTATGTACTAGGCTTTAGGGTGCATTTATGCCCATCAAAATTTTTCCTATATTAGCTAAGACAATTCAAGACCTGCCTTTGATTGTATAAGATTTGGGATTTAATTTCAAATAATGGATTTTTTAAACAAGAAGACTTATGTTGCTTATGTAATATACATCATAGTTCAAAACAAGAATGACTAGATCATATACATTCGGGGTGGGTGTTCAACTAAACTAAAAGCAATTTTAAACATCATGTCTAAAAATAATAAATGCTTTTTATGGTGTATATTAGCACATCTATATCCAATACATAGATGTAATAATCCAAATAGAGTGAATCATTATTCTAAATATGAACCAAAATTAAATACATCAATGCTTCAGTATCCAGTATGTATTAGCCAGATATCAAAATTTGAAATTGCTAATAACTTAAAAATTAATGTTTTTGCTTATAAAAAGTATATTGTCCCATTACAAATGTCATGACCCAGTTATGTTCCTTCTTTAATTAGGAGGAGCAAGACTGAATCCTGATGTCATCTGCTAGGATGCTGTAGTGGGCAGCCCGGCAGATGAAATGAACTCCAGGTCGGGTCACTGTCAACCCCCACATGGAGAGGATGTGTGCTTTGTTTGTTGGTGGCCAAGATGGCCACCATTGGTTCATCTCTTTGTGCTCTTGTGGTTTGGTTTTTGGTTTTGTGCTTAAATAGTGTTATATTTATTTTGAATAAATTATATTTATTTCATTTCCTACACTGGTGTCTGGTGTCACTTATTCTGGGGTAGTATCGGCAGAGAGGGTGGGAGTTTGCCAGTGGGAGTATACCGGCACTTTACCATCCTATTTCCGTCATTTTGGCCAGTTTGATGGTGTGATCTATCGGGAATACACCGTGGGTTTCTCTTCTTGTGTGGTGGACAACCGCCCGGCGACATTCGGAGAGGAGGACTTCCGACAGTTGGCACCACCAAGGGACATGGGTGGTGCAAGCCAGCATTGTGATACCGGCCCCAAAAAGAGTCAGGATAAGGATGGAGAAGTTTTACTGGGTGTTGTGACGAACCCCAGCCGGGTTGTTATACAAATAAGCACTTTTGATTCAATTCACAAAATTAATCTGCTATACCACGACAAGCATTATTTTCTCATACGGAATATGTCTAAACTGCTTGGACATCAGAGTTTGAATAAAAAGTTTTTTTGTAATCAATGCTGTCAAGGATTTTTTGTAAAAAGCACTTTAGATTGACATAGTCCTATGTGCTTAACCCATCAAGCAGCAAAAGTTACACTTCCAAATGATGACAATTTCAATTAAAATTCATTGACTTTAATAAAACTCTCTGTTGTCCATATGTTGCTTATTTTGATTTTGAGAGTTTAATACAAAAGGTGAATGGACCTACTCCTATTCCTACTTCTTCATAAACTAAACCCATGCAAAAGCATGAAGCATGCTCATATTTCTATGTTATCATAGATTACCTGGGAAATGTTGTTGCAGATGAGTGTAAATAATCTGAGGATCCTGCATATGAACTTGTAATGACTTTAAAACAAAAAGCAAGTTAATTGTTAAATTTATCTCCAATTGAGCCAATGAAATTATCAAAATAAAATGAAAAACATTTTGAAAAGGCAACTCACTGCTATATGTGTTATGTTGAATTACATGAAATATATACTGGAAAAGTGAGAGATCATGATCATCACTTACCAGGATATAATTTCTTAAGTGCATCATGTATTAGCTGCAACTCATCTCTAAAAGACAGATAATATCTACCATGTTTTGCTCATTGTTTATGTTCATATGATGAGCATTTTATTGTACTAGAAAGAATAAAACAGAAAAGCCAATAAATGTTATTCTTCTAAATACTGAATGTTTTACAAGTTTTATTGTAAATGGTCTTGTTTTCCTAGATAGCTTTTGTCTGCATCTTTGTCTTCCCTAGCTCAAAATCTACCAAAAGATAAATTTAAATGTGTTTCATGGTTTTTCAAAGAATCTCAGAAAGTTAATTTCATGTGCCAAAAAGGTTATTTCCCATATGAATACTTGGATCATTATTCGAAATTTGATATGATGGAGATCCCAAGCAAAGATTGTTTTAACAATTCATTAAATAATGAAGACATTTCAGATGAAGATTACATTCATGTGCAGGGCCATCTTAGGGCATGTCGGGGCCCTTGGGCACACAAGAATTGGAGGCCCCATTGGATAGTAAAAATTAGAAAAAATTTAAAAATCTGATCTGGTGTCCTATTAACATTTCAATTTAGAAATGTTGACAGTAATTCTTAGTAGGTATCTACCTAAAATAGAAAAAAATGTGAGCTCCTTTTTTTGTGTAAGAGAATATATTAGCCTTTCGGGGCCCCCGTGAGGTCGGGGGCCCTGGGCACGGGCCCCGTGTGCCCTTATATTAAAGACGGTACTGTTCATGTGCAAAATGTTTGGAATACATTTCATTGTTAGACCTTGGATGATTGTCATGATTTGTACTTAAGTAGTGACTGCTTGATTTTAGCAGGTGTTTTTGAAAATTTTCAAAATATTTCTTTCAAGAGTTTTGGACTTGACCCTGCTAATTATTTCGCATTAACCATGTATGCATGGTCAGCTACTCTAAAATATACAAAAATCAAACTTGATTTATTAACTGATTATGATATGCATTTATTTATGAAAAAGGAATTTGTCAAACAATCCATATTAGAATGACTATAATCCAAAGGAAAAAAAACTCATATATAACTTACTGGGATTGCAACTCTTTTTATGCAACTGCAATGTGTGAACATATGCCAATGAAAAACTTTCACTGGCTTGCACAAGATAAAGTAGATTTATTTGACATCAATGCTATCAATGAAAATGAAAATGAGGGGTACATCCTAGAAGTAGACTTAGAGTATCCTTAAAATTTACATGCAGATCATAGTGATTACACACTTTGTCCAAAACAACTACATATAAGTTTATACATGTCATCTTTTGATAGTAAATCATTACTTGAAAATATACAAGGCAAATGGCCTGATACATACAAGTCAAAAAAATTAGCATCAAACCTGTGCAACAAGGAAAAGTATGCAATTCATATTAGAAACTTACAATGCTATTTAAACTTAGGAATGAAATTAACCAAAATAATCCCATTTTGTCATTCACACAAGGATCGTGGTTAAAACCTTACATAGATTTTAATATTAGCAGGTGCAAAAAAGCAAATGATGATTTTGAAAAAGACTTTTAAATTAATGAATAAAGCTGTTTTTAGAAAAACTATGGAAGATCAAAGGAAAAAAACTAAAGCAGAAATTGTTACTGAAAAAGTAGATGTCTAAAGCTTATGAGTAGAGCTAATATTGAATCCTTTCAAATTATTGATCTCAAATTAACAATTTTCAAAATGAAAAAGTGGTCCATACATTTTAATAAACCTTTGTATACTGGTTTCACTATTTTAGAAATTACAAAACTTTTAATGTATGAATTGTTTTATTATGTTTTAAAATCAAAATATTCAGGAACACACTTAAAATTATTGTATACTGATACAGATAGTTTTATTATGTATATAAAACTAAAGATTTGTATAATGATATGAAGCAATACCAATATTACACGGATAAAAGTGATTATCCTAAAAATCATCCTTTATATTTTGCCAAGAATAAAAAAGTATTAGGTAAATGAAGGTGAAATGAATGGTGTGCCTATTACTGAATTTGTAGCTCTTAAGGCTAAAATGTATTCAGTGCTTTTGAGTAACAAACAATATAAATGTAAAGCAAAAGGTATAAAGAAACAAATTGTAGCAACACAATTTAATCATACAAAACCAGATTATTTAAAAAAGACATGACATTTACTCTCTTGAAGTTCATAAAATTGCACTGAATGCTTTTGATGATAAAAGGTATGTAAATGATAATAGAATAACCACTATTGCACATAGATATTTTTTTAGAAGTATAATTGTATAAAAGAAAATTAATAAACACAAATAAATACTGTTTTACACTGTTCTTGTTTTGTTTTTTGTTTTTTGTTTAGCATGCAGAATCATGTTTCAAAAATTAAGTGGTAACTGTTTTATGCCTAAGAAGATGAACATTGGAGATGCTGGATATGATCTCTATTCTGCATACAATTATGTTATAACATGGTTATAACATGGTGAGAAAATGCTTTGTATGACTGATCTAGCCTTAGCTTTACCTATTGGATTCTATGGAAGAATTTTGCCAAGGTCTGGGATTGCTCTTCATTTTGGAATTGATGTTCACGAAAGAGTTATTGAATCTAATTATGGAGGAAATATAGGAATATTATTAATAAACTTTTGAAACTATAACTATAATATAAAAAAGGTGATTGAATCGCACAAATAATATTTGAGAAAATTTATGCTGATATAAATTTTATTGAAGATTCGCTTGCAATAAGTTCATGAAGTAATCAAGGGTTTGAATCAACAGGAATTCTATAATAACTAGTGGGGTAACCCATCATAAATGACGGGAGCCAACTTCACAGGCAATCGTGCCCAGCATTAGAATTTCTTTTCTTCAGGCCTTTTATGACATCAGACCAAGTAAACAAACCCAATTAGAAATTGATGACGTTCATAAAAGGGCTGAGCAAAAGAAATTCTAATGCTGGGCACAGTTGCCCATGATAAATTCTATTTTAATTTTGCTACTATTACCCCCTCCCCTTTTTATATTTGAAAAAAAAATGCACTTTTCATTTTCTCTCGTGTGCACATTGTGAGCTTTTGGCATCGGCCATTTTATTTTACCAACCTTAAGATGACATCTTCTGTATCTCGATTCTTCTCTGAACCGTACGGTGCCGCACGGAAAAGATTCGAGCTGCAGAGAGTTGGATGGAGACAAATTGTGGTCACTCCTCTGCATGGGGGTGATGGCCATCTCTCTCTCTCTTCCGGTCGATGCTGATATACATCTTCTTCTTTCAGTACACCGACAAGAGAAGATGTTGTAGCTGCTAGGAATCGTATACCTCCTGCCTTGTGGAGTCTCCGGCCTCTGAAGAGAAGTTGGTTACATTACAGAAAGACAATGCTGTTTCTTATTATAACTTTATTCATCACTTGTAAGAAACACAGAATACAAGGATGAACTTATAAAGACTTAACGGTGCGTCCTCAGGCCCATGATTCAGATAAAGATCACGTAATACAGGCAAAGGACAAGAACTAACTACAAAGAGGAGCACGGTCCTTTTATACCTTGGACCTGTGTACACCTGCGAGGTGTAACCAGGTCCAAGTGTCCATGGTCCTATGTGTATTAATCCGCCGCTTGTTTATGAGTCAGAAAGGTGAGTCAGAGGGGAGGGAGGGACGGTTGAGAGTTGTTTACCCCCCCGGGCTATGGTTTTGGCAGGATCACGATTTACCGAGTGTTACAACATGCACGTCAGTTTTTCCTTTATTTACTCTTTACATTTCAATTTCAGTCACCCCCCCACTTTTTTCTCCATCCATGTTTCTCTCTCTCTCCCCCTCTACACTTTCCAACCTTTTCCCCTCTTCAATTTAATATCATGGGGTTCGCTGGGAAGGGTGTAACATACAGTTGATCTTGAGAAAAAAAGCTGTTCATTTCTTCATTTATTTAAATTTATATAAATTCCGACATGATTCAAGGGTTTTGTACAGTGCTACTCCACACACACACACATACACAGACCTGGCTTATATATACCGTCATAAATGACGGGACCAAATTCACACACAATTGTGTGCATGCACTTCATTGTTTCCTTTTTTTACTCCTTTCCATATCTATTCATTTTGGTCCTGGATGAGTTACTGGCAGGAGTGAGGCAGGAGGTCCCCTGGTGTATGCATGCTGTTTGCAGATGACATAGTCTTAGTTGGGGAATCCAAAATGGAACTCGAGATAAGGTTAGAGGAGACTAGGAATGCCTTGGTATCAAAGGGGTTGAATAAGTAGGGCAAAAACGGAGTACATGAAATTTCAGTGGGATGGGTAGGAACAGTTGAATGAGGGGATTACACGTGGGACAGTTTAATGCAGCAGGTGCACGACTTCAAATATTTAGGATCTGTGCTGCAAGATGATGGGAGCTTAGACTTAGACATCACAAACCGGAGAAAAGCAGGTTGGCATAGGTGGAGGCAGGCTAGTGGGGTTTTATTTGACAGGAAGTTACCTATAAAGTTTTATTAAAGTACCTAGGAAAGTTTTATAGGACAGTAGTCAGACCAGCTATGTTGTATGGATCAGAATGTTGGGCAATCAAGAAGGTGCATGAGGATAGAATGCAAGTAGCTGAGATGAGAATGCTAAGGTTTATGAATGGGGTAACCAGAAGGGATAGGATCAGAAATGATTTTATTAGGGGTAGTGTAGGTTTAACAAATAAAGTAGAAAAGATGCAGGAAAATAGGCTGCGGTGGTTTGGGCATGTCTTCAGGAGCGGAGAAGATGGGCTGCTGAGGCAGGTAAAATGGGGTAGAGGAAGACCCAAGCAAACCTGGGACGGGGTAGTAAAACGGGATATGCTGGCATGTGGGGGCACTGGGGGCTTGGTGCAAAATCGGAAACGAGTGGAGTTAGAACCAGCAAGGCTGACCCTGCTGCTTGCGGGATAAGGTACAGAAAACGATGATGATGATGATGATGATGACTCCTTTTATTTCAATTTCAGTCACCCCTCCCACTTTTCTCTCTCTCTCCCCTTCTACACTTTCCAACCTTTTCCCCTCACCCCCTCCCACTTCTCTCTCTCCCCTTCTACACTTTCTAAAGGAAGAGTTCAACATATAGTTGCCCTTGAGAAAAAATGGTTCATTTATTCAAATTTATATAAATTCCGATGTTACTCCATTCACACACACACACACTTACACAGACCTGGGATATTATATATATATAATTATATAAAGTATTTTATTCAATATTCATTCAATACAGCTTCATTCATAATACAGTGGTAAATATTTTTTAATCATGTTATTAACAAAAAAATGTACTATTTTATCATTATAAAAATAGTTATGCTTAGAAAACATGGAAGTAATTTTGGAACATCGAAGGATTGAAAAAATAAATGCAATATTGCCCACAAACAGCAGTTCTTGAATGTTGAAGATGCTTCATGTTATAATTCCATTGAATGCTATTTATTTTGATAAATCAACATATCTGGTAGTTGAAGGAGCTATTCCATAGTTGTCAAAATATTCTGCCGTTCCATTTGGGATGAAATAAATTGCCACCCAGTGGAATCCCGGCTCTGAACTTGAATCGAGATTTACAACATAAAGTACAAAAATGTACTGTGGTGCATTTTTCGGGGAATATATTAGTACGAAGACGTACCTTATCGTCTACAGTCTGAGTAATGTCAATCAATAAATAACTATAAGGTTCTTTAATACTCTAATGAAATGCATCAATCATAAATTTAATGTTATTCGGATACATCTGTTGTGCCAAATGAGCTATCTGTGATTTGTCACGAGGGTTTCTGAAGAGCAGGAGGTATGAGGTATGATGCATTTAAAGAAATAGTTCTTTGATGAGGACTTTTGTGGAAAATATTTTGTGTAATAAAAATGACACTGATATTTCGATGACGAGAATCACAGGTAAACAATTGAACAGTTTCTTTGTGCATCTTCTGAAAAAGGCCATCTTTTACAATGAGATGATTTTTAGCATAGTTAATGTCTTTCATAATTGGCGTTCCTTTTGTAAATGTTATTTGTCTTCTATATATTGAAAACAAGTCCTGCCATTGCAAATAAAACCAAGTTATATTCATTGGTGGTGGGCATTGGTGCCGCTAGTTGATGGGCCAACAACTTTCATCCGAAAAGGTGCTTTAAATTGAAATAAGTCATTGTTCATAGTTGATATTGTTAACATTTTTATAGATTTTAAGACACTTGGACTTGAATGACAAAAAGCAATATTCACAAATTTGAGTGCATTAATGAAAATACACAAACTATTATAATATATTTTATATTAACTGTATGCTTTTGTGAAACACTTATCTTCATTTTTTGTTGATATGCTTATACATTTATAATTCATCATTTTTCAACAAATAAAAGTCAATTGTTGAAAAAGAAAAAGTTTATTCTGTATTTAAACATGTTTCATAAATAAATCTGACCAATGGGCATTAATAAATATAATAGGCCCTACCTTTGAGAATAGTAGATCTAGATTGTTTTTGTATTTGTTTTTGTGTTTTATATCTCGTTGACCATCAATACTATAGGGGCCATTCCACTTAATAATGTAAATTCTTATAAATATTTGGGGGTAACGATTACAGCTAAACTTTCTTGGAAGCTGCATGTCGAACAGATTATTTCCAAGTCTATGCAGATGCTTAGGTTTAGTCAACGCGTTCTAAGAAGGTGTCCCAGGGAGGTAAAATGTATAGCATATCAATCATTAGTACGTCCCCATCTAGAATACTGCAGCTCCGTGTGGAATCCCCACACTGAGGACTTAGCTCACTCTATAGAAATGGTCCAACGCAGGGCTGCTAGGTTTGTTTGCGGTAAATATTGATATGCCGACAGTGTAACTAAAATGCTTTCAGAGCTTGGTTGGGATAGTTTACTTGCAAGACGTTCAGATTTTAATCTTAATATCTTTAATCGAATGCTAGAAGGCTCTTGCCCTAAACCTACTTCAAGTAAACTTTGCAGGGCATTATATTTGGGTAGAGGTGACCACTCTAACAAAGTTGGAGAGATTTTTGCACGAACAGATTCTTATTACTGGTCATTTGTCCCGAGGGCGATTCAACAATGGAACTCGCTTGCTGGGGATTTTGTGCAGGAAAAACGTATTTTATGGGAGTCATAGTTTTGTTTTGTTTTGACAATGCATATATTTGCAGCATTAAAAAATATTGAAATTGTTGTTGGGTTTATATCATTAGGGTTTTATATTTTCTGGTTTTGACAATGCATTTTCTATGCTGCACTTGGACTCTTGTCCCTCTGCCATAGGCCTTTATGGCTGCTTGCAGAGTAATTTTTCAAATTCAAAAATTCAAACTATCAATGTAGTAATTTGTCGGGTCTTGACTTCCATAGGCTTCATCTTGTCCACTTCCATAGTCATGATTTGCTTGGTGACCTCGTGGAAGCAGTATCAAACTTTGCATATGACGAATTAAACATTTCTCATTATCTGGAAAATCCATGCGTATAGTTTCTAATATAAAATAACAATAACAAATAGGGGAAAAAAAGATTGTTACTTTGACTTTCTTTGCTTCAGTACCCATAATCCAAATATAAAAGACTCATTTTTTGAACAGTGTACTCTGTGGTCATAGCATTTTTTATGATGCAAATATGAATAATCGCGTTCAAATACTCCAAAGGAATCCATAAGGTCCTCATATTTTTTTATTTAAACCAAGCTCCTCAAGATTCACACATGAAATATTTAATGCTGATAATATTGTTTCTTCTATTAATCTGCCCATGTATGCAAATATTGCATTTGTATTTTTAAGCAAGACTTGTGGTACAAGCTAATTCACATAGACCAGCTACTTCTATGTCATCTCCATCATTTTCACAGTTTTTAGGTGATGAGCAGTGAATGGTATATCAAATGGAACTGTTATAAAAACACTATGGTTCTTTTTCTGTATTTTAAAATATCTCATTTCTTTTATGCAAAATTCAGCATCAATTTGGAAGCCATGACAATCAATCCCTACTTCTATATTCTCTAGCGAATTCATTTAAAAAAAAATAATGTTCATGTTTCATAGTCAAACCTTATAAAAAGAAACTTCCAACAGTGTTCTTAGGTGAAATGATTTTATTAAATTGTTGTGGCATTTTTATATTCAGTTCGACAATGCTATTGCAGATCACATGGCTTATATTCGATCCTGTATAAAACCTGTCTTGGCATGTTCAATATCATGCTAGCAGAAGATAGAAAATAGAATTAATTGAATGGTCAAAATGATGCAATTCAATCTTATAATAACTTCTGAAAAATGAGGTTCATTTTTCCCAATATCATAGACTGATGACCATCTACCACTAACTTCAACCCATGTTGAAACCGTCGCAGACAGACAATTTTCAATATGTATAACTGGATTGTTGTCTTACAAATTCTATAAGTAATGCATAAACAAGCCTAATCTTACCCCGTGATATTTGATTTTTGTTAAATATTTCTTTTAAAATTATATTATGTTCTTCAGAATTAAAAATCTAAAATGTTTTTCACAAATATAGAAAAACCGAAGCTAAAAACTAATTAATGGTGTAAAAATAATTAAAAACATATTTAAACAAAAACTATTACATTGAAAAAACACAATAGGATTTTTAACAAAAAAATAAATAATGAAAAAAAAATCTTGTAAAATAAAAAATGAATATAGCAAGCTAATGCTGTTTAAAAATGTCCTCTATTGTTGAAAAAAACTATTCAGGCATAAAAAGAAAAATATAATATTATTTAATGGACATTTAATAATGGTTGAGGGGAGACTTTAATTAATGCAGCAGTGATTTTATATTATGCCAGAAATGTAGCAGTGTAGTACAGCTTGGTGAACATTGTTTACGGTGATGCAAAAGTGATCACCGTGATGCAGAGGTGAGTTTTTTATACTACAATGACAAAAGGGGGTCAATGGTTCACTTTAATGGTCATATAATAAAAAAGAGCCGAGTATGAGGTACTTGGGTCTCCAGGTTCTCATAAATCCCACATGTAACTTGTATTCAAAAGGAAGGTGGAACCATCGCAACTAGACTTTATTGTGTAGCTAGTAAATGGTGAGGCAACAAAAAAAAGATCCTGAAGAGGGTGTTCTTGGTTGCTATAGTCCCCATGGTATTGCACGGGGCAGAGTGTTGGGGTCAATGGGCTACAGATTCCCATATTGTGAGCCAGCTGGAGGCCATTCAGCAGCCATTTTTATTATCTAATCCTTGCATATCAAGGCTGGGGTTCGCTTTGAGGCTTGGACATCTAGAAAAAACTTAAAAATATTGACAGATCAAGAGTCAGTTCATCCTGGACTCAAGATGCATTTCTCAGTCAAAAATGCTAATGAACATTCTCTACAGGACCCCCAGCTGTCTGCTAGCTTTCTCTGATGAATCTAAATCAGTGGATGGTGTGGGGTGGGCTTGGATCATAATTCAAAGAGAGGTGATACTTGCAGCTAAGGGAAGGAAGATGCCCCTCGAATGTAGTATTTTCCAAGCTGAACTATTAGCAGCTGGCAATTTGTTGAATGAATTGGTAATAAAATGTGCTCAGAGTCCTAAATTTGGTGGTTGTGTGTGTTGACAGCAGATCAGTCCTAAAATGTAATCGCTAGCTGTGATCATTCATATCAAGAAGCAATCAATGCAAACTTAAAACTGGTCAGTCTTAAAAATCTTGGCTGCAACCGACGCTTGGTGTGGGTTAAGGCCCACCCAGGACAAAGGTGGAATGAGTGTGTTAATGGGGTGGCTAAGCTGAGCACAACCGAGGGTGCCTGCGAAGAGTATTTATACCCAATGAACCATATTACTAAAAAGAGTAGGGAAATGATGACGATTAAATGGCAAAACCTCTCAAATGGAGCTTAAACTGGTCAACAGACACATGAGATGGTTCCCATAGTAGGAACAGATAGGATTGTGCCTGGTAAGGCAGCACAAATAACCTCTGGTCACGGTCCATTTAACTCTTACTTCAAGAGATTCAAACTACGAAATAATAGCGCATGTTATTGTGGCAAAGGCGTGGGCACCTTGGAGCAAATTGTTTTTTGGTGTCAAGTCCAGCGTTGAGTTGAGGCGAGGACTGAACTCAAGAGGCGCCCTGGCACACTGTGGCCTTGTCCAATTGGGGTTCTATTCTCGCAGGAGGCAGCTGATGTTTTAAAAATTTTCGCAGAAAAGGCAGTCTTTGAGGAAAACGATTGTGATGGTAGAGAGTCAGATAAATAGCAATTTTGAGTCACCTTGAATATTTATCTCTGTTGTAATTAGATTTTTATTTCCGGATTATTTTAGCTTATTTATATTTTATATTTTATCTTACATTTTATATCTTATATTCTATTTATTTTAATATAGCTATATTTATATTTGATGGGTATTCAAGGATTAGAAGACTATACACCGTGAGTCAGGAAATTTGGCACCCTTTTTAAACATTTAATAACTCGGTCGAAAATCATCCGATTATTATGAAATTTGGCACAACTGTAGATTAGAATGCCTTATTTTAGAATTTAAATAAGCGCGCCTTTAATTTCTCACCACAGAGTTTTTTTGGTCTGCAGAGGGCGCTGTAGCACAGTGGCGCTATTACCAATTGGTTCGTCTGCTAGCTTGAAAATGCCGTTCACTGAAGAAGACAAAATTGCCATCAAATTTCTTCGTGAAAACAAAAATTTTGGTGCTAAACAAATTCTTAAAGAATTTCCAAACAAATGATGGAGTTTACGCGGACCGAACCACCTTCTTCAAAAGATAAACAAAACCGGCAGTGTTCTGCATCGGAAAGGCAGTGGGGGAAACTGGACTGCGCTGATTGACGATAACATCAATGCCGTTAATGAGCTCATTTTGAGTCAGGAAGAACAACCGCAAACACATCGTTCACAACGTGAAATTGCTCATCTGACAGATGTTTCGCAAAGTTATGTGTCCAGAATAATCAAAAAAGAACTCAACTTAAAAAGTTTCAAAAACGTCGAGCAACGGAATTAACTGAAAGTAACAAAGTCTCTCATCTTTCACGTTGCAAACAACTTATGCGTCGTTTCCCAGAACACAAAGTGAGCTTCATATTTTTCACAGCTGAAAAAGTTTTCACTGTGCTTACTCGCCAGCTACCACTAGAAAGAATGACATACCGCTGAACGATTGCTGCGAATGAAACCAAAGTTCAGCAAATCAGTAATGGTGTCGGTGAGAGTGTCATTGTTTAGTGCCACAGGAATATTTTGTTGAACCGGGAGTCAAAATTAATGGCGAATACTACCGCAACAAACTTCGGAAAAACTGTCTCCTTCCTGACATGAAGGAAATGTCAGAATTCTTCATTTTCCAGCCTGATGGAGAACCTGATAACACTGCCAAGGATACAGTTGCGTTTCTCACCCAGGAAACACCCGAATTCATCGAACCGACTTTGTGGCCACCCAATAGTCCTGACCTCAACCCCGTGGACTATGGCATTTGGGGCGTCATGCAAGAAAAGGTTTACCGAAGCAAAATAAACAGCAATGATGAGCTGAAAAATCGGATAATGCAGGCGTGGAGTGAGCTAGACCAAATCATCATAAACGCTGCAGTGCAAAAGTGGCGGATCCGACTTAACGTGTGTTGCAACTGGCAGTGGACATTTTGAACACAAAATGTTAGTTAACATTTCATCTACAGTTGTGCCAAATTTCATAATAATCGGATGATTTTTGACCGAGTTATTAAATTTTTAAAAAGGGTGCCAGATTCACTGACTCAAGGTGTATATATTTTCGGCCATTTGGGGCTACTTTGTTTCAGTTTAGTCCTGCATGTGCCGTCTTAAATTTATTTGTTTGTATATATTATATACTAGTGGGTTAACTTGTCATAAATGACGGGAGCAAAATTCACAGGCAATTGTGCCCAGCATTAGAATTTTTTTTCTCCGCCCTTTTATGACGTCAGACCAAGTAACAAATCAATTAGAAATTGATGACGTTCATAAAAGGGCTGAGAAAAAAAATCTAATGCTGGGCACAATTGCCTGTGATAAACTGTAGTTTAATTTTGCTACTATTATCCTCTCCCCTTTTAAGATTTGAAAGAGAAAATGAGTTTTTCATTTTTTCTGGTGTGCGCATGCACATCGTTTGTTCCTTTTTTACTCCTTTCATTTCAATTTCAGTCACCCCTCCCCTTTTTCCCCCTCCACACTTTCCAACCTTTTCCCCTCTTCAATTTAATATCATAGGGTTCTTGGATGAGGAGTGTGCAACATATAGTTGACCTTGAGAAAAAAGCGGTTCATTTATTCATTTAAATTAATATAAATTCCGACGTTACACACACATAAACAGACCTGGCTTAATATATATATATATATATATATATATATATATATATATACATATATCCAGAAATTGGTTATAACTCAAGTTACACTTTATTGATTCGCCTGAAATTTTTGACATAAAGAGAACATGTTATAGTATAAATTTTCTGCTAGTCAAAAAAACTTTTTAACAAAGGTAAAAATTAAAAGAATTAAAAACTGTAAAATGACCGTTATATAATTACAGACACACTAACGAACTTTTCACTTTTATTAATTATTGCGACAAAATAACATGCTGAACACAACAATAACATTAAAATTAATAAAGTATATGACTGTGTTCCCTATGGTGGTCTGCCTGATAGCTACAGGCCTCTCACCATGAAGTCTATGGGTGAGAGGTCAGATGTCCCCTCCAGGTGGAGTTGCCTGGAGGTTTCCTGTGGCCTGGTCAGCCACAAGATCTGGGCAGTGTGTTGTGGGCAGCTGAAGAGACTAGACCTGTGGGTGGAGGTCAGGTAGACCTCCACTGTCCGGCATTTGGTCTTGTTTTTGTGCCTTTTGGCCTGTTGACCCTGTTTTGTATAATTTATAGTGCCTGGCTGGTTGAATTAACCAGCCAGTTGTGTAAATAGTCACTGCATCACTCTCATACATCGTAAGTGTATATTAAAACCTTTTATTCATCTACACTTGTGTCATGTTACTTATTGGGGATTTGCCATGGGAGGGTGGGTCGCCGGTTCGGGGCAACACCACCATCCACTTCCGTCCTTTTTCGGCCGGTAAATCGTGTCGGCTCGCGGTGAAATCAGTGTTTCACCGCGATATTCTCGGCATGGCGACGTGGTATTTCATCGTGTCCATTGTGGGTGGCTCCAAGGAGCCGACACATCCCGAGGATCACCGTGCGGAGGCGGCTACGGGGACGATCCCGTCCCCGTTGTGGAGCCGGTGACGGTAAGTTTGTTTTTTCCAAATTTACCGGGCATTGTAACGGTCCAGGCGGGATGTTACAACTGTCCTGTTATAACTGAAAACATTTTTTTCTGCATACTTTAAACAATATTTATGAGGAAATTTACAGAAATTCTGCCCCGAAGCAGGTAAATGGCCCTTTTCGGCTTAGCTAATGTATTATAATCTCGGCAATCTGCTTATTCATCACTTAAGATGATGTACCAACCGTTCTCTATAGGAATTAAGTTAGGAAAACACATCGGCCATTCGAGAGTGGTGGTATTTTCGTTTCGTAACCATTTTTTCGTTAGGTTACTGGAGTGAACTGGTGCATTTTCTTTTTGGAATACTAAGCTAATGTTAGGGAATCGATGTTTTTTTGGCAGTACATAACCTCCAAACATTGTCTGATAATCAATAATATTTGTTTAGGTTGAAATAAATCCTAAGCTATGCAGTTGAAAAACTAAGCTGCTCATTCGAAAGACACTAAATGTTTCCCATATCATTAAGCTGAACCACTGCCAAAATTTTGATTTAGAAAACATTGTGGTGATTTTCTCACATTCTTCCAATATAAAAAAGAATGAAAAAAAACGTCAAAATCATCAAGTTTGGTGGTGAGAGCCTAACAATATGCAGTGTTTAGTTCCCCTTGCAATGAGTAGCTTTGCCTTCATTTCAACCAAAAAAATAATGTTTATTATCAGACAACGTTATGAAAGTGTTTACTAACAGTCCAAAGTCGATTCCCTAGTGTTAGGTTAGTATTACAGCAAGGAAATGTACCAGTTCACTCCAGTAACGTAAGGAATGAATGGTTACGAAACCAAAATATCACCACTCTCAAATGGCCGGCGTGTCCCCCCCCCCCCGGACTTAAATCCTACAGAGAACTTTTAGGACATCATTGTACATAATGATTAAGCAGATTGCCATGATTATACTACAGCAGTAGAGCTGAAAAGTGCCATTTTAGCTGCTTCTGGGCAGAATTTTTGTAAATTTTCTTATAAATATTGTTTAAAGTTTGTAGAAATCAATGTGTTAATTTATAAAACATCAGGGCAGTCGTATACTTTATTAATTTTAATGTTACTGTTGTGTTCAGTATGTTATTTTGTCACATTAATTGATAAAAGTGAAAAGTTCAATAGTTTGTTTATAATTATGAAACTGCCATTTTCCAGTTTTTAATTTTCTAAATTTTTACCTTTTTTTGAAAAAAAAATTTTGCCTAACAGAACGCTTATAATATAGGATGAAAATGTTGACAATTTCAGGCAAATCCATGAAGTATAGCCCAAGTTATAAAAAATTTCGTATGTTATAAACATTTACATTATGTTATAATTTTATAAACATTTATAACATTATAAACTTTTATGCACTGTATAATATCTCTGATTGAGAACCCTCCGTGATATACATTTGGAGTAAATACTTTTCTTGATCCTAGTATAAGCTTGCCTTGCATTGAAGAAATTAATTTACAAAAACCCCAGCCAGAACTTGATCCAAGGACCTCTCTCATCAGACATAACCAAATTTGCTACCAATGTAAATTGCGAGATCAAAGGTGACCTCTACCATGACCCACGTGGGTTCATTTATTCTTTGAAAAAACGTGATGCAATAAAGCCTGCTTTCCTGGCTGCCAACTTTTATATGTTCAGGGTTTTTTAAAATTTGATGATTTTTCACAAAAATAAGGTAAATGGAACAAAATTAAAAATTCTAATGTAGCCTACCAAAAAGCCCATCTAAAGATGTGTATACTGGTAAATTTTCATGATTCTAGAGTGTGTACTTTCCGAGAACATTCGTGCACAAAGGGAGTGAGGGAGGGAGTCAGCCCTTAGCAAATTATGATATAATATCACATACCATACCTATATGTGCCATATTTGGCGATGTTAGTTTAATGTGGGGTCCTTAAATTGGAGGAAAGTTTGCAAATTTTTGAGAAGTGTGTTAATGTAGGATGTTTTGTAATTTACCTGATGGAGAACAAGGTCATTGGGCGATTGTTCTTATATAGTTGGGTATAAGAATGCTGTTGTTGTGGTTGGTCATGTATCATGTGTGGAGTATGAGCATGTAGGGTAAAGTGGAGGCCCATACCAACAGTGGTTATTGGTTGTAACATACTTCACTAGTGAAATTGGGAGTTGGCTCCATTATGCTGTAAATTTTTAAAATTATAAAATGCTCAAGTCTATCCATTAATAAGTTCTGCCTATCGGCAGGGGATGGGGGTGGCTGTACGTTTTTGCGAGAAGAGTCACACAACCCAAAGCCTTAAGGCGGCCAGAGCACCAGAGCACTATGGTGATAGACACATATGATAAATTCTTTTTCTTCCATTAGCTGCGTCAAATCCGGTATATTAATTTTGTTCATGACAATTCATGGCCAACATAACGAAGGCGCTTTATTGTACGTTTACACTTGTCTGCCATCAATAACAATCAAATGGCAACGTGCAATGTGGTTACGATGAGAGCATATCACACGTGGATTTTTTCACAGCCAATCAAAATACAGTTGGCAACAACTTAGTTTGAATTTCTGTATCATTCAGTGCAAAAAAAGGCAGTTCAGTTAGCCATTTTGTCCTATTGGGAGTGGAATTCTGTTCTTTTTTTTAAGAGGCATATAAATACTGCCAATCAAAACACAGTTAGCAACAACTGAAGTTTGCATTTCTGGATCTTTCAATGCAAAAAAAGGCAGTTCAGTTTGACAGCCCTTTTGTCCTATTGGGAATGGGATTCAAGAGGCATATAAATACTGCTTTTTTGCAGTAATCATACTTTCCACAACATTCAAATTAACATTCGTATCATCTCAGCAATTGGTAAGTTTACATGTGTTTGTCAAAGTGGCGGCCTGAATGGAGAAAGAAAACGGTTCTCGGGAGGGGGGCGTATTATTTGCTCAATCTTATGGAAAGTTCTAAACTCAAAGATGGTCAGAACATTACTCCCTTTAAATTTCAGCAAAGAGCGCATACATTTTTGATACAGTCCTCGAATTGGATGCATTAACTGACGACAATCGTACGACACTTTTTGTCATCAGTTATTGCAGCCAATGCAACCAAAGCCTTAAGCTTGTAGCACACTACATCGGATTCAAAAATTAGCGAGAAAAATAACTTTTTATTCTTTTTTTTGCTTTAGAATAAAATTCAAAATGAATTTCACCACTCTTTCAACAAATCTCTATGTGGTTATGGTGATTTGTTACATTTGCATCGTTTCAATTGAATGCGTTGGCACTGGTCGTATTAGAAACAGGAATCAAAAACTTCCAAGAGATAACACTGCCATGGGTGCATTTTGGGACAATATGCCCGTTCAGTCTGAATACGATACACACCGGAAAATGAATGATAAAAATGCAGAGACAAATGGTCCAGTTCCAGATTACGGGTACTTTTCTTATGAAGGTCACCCGGACAAGGTAAGCGTATAGTTTGTAAATCTCTTGAACACAAAATATAGTCTAGCAGAATGAATCCACCTACTTGACAATATAACCTAACATATTAAAGTCAGTAAAGTTTCAGAAAATAGCTAATATGTTATACTCAATTGGCACTGTTTGTTCAAGACATTCAGTCAAAGCTGAATGACATGTCTAAATTCGATTTAAATTAAGAATTACACTTTTGGTTTTTATTGCCAATGTCTACTGCTTGGTTGCGTAACTATTTGATAAAGTCCATTTATGAAAAAGTGAATTTACATTTTTTTTATTATATTAATGTTTAATTTTTTAAAATAAAAAATTAAACATTATTTAGTCAATTGTTAGGTAAGTTTTGATAGAATTGCAACACGAATATTTATTCAGGTAAAATGATTCTAGCATACATATTTGCAGAAAAAAAGTACGAGCTAGTATTACAAAAACATTGCAGACTTCAATTTTTTTTACAAGCAAGTGCAACAAATAAATAATTTTACATTACGTCCTTCTTTGCACTTTATAGCTGCATTTTCCTAGCGATTGTGATGGCAATAAACTATTTCAATTTGCAACCAATCATTGCGGTCTTTTTACACGTAATCGCAATGGACAGTACAGTGTAGAAGGAAAAGAACTAGCGACATTCACACCTGAAGGAGTAAGGGGGTGCGAAGCAGCAGTCTTTTACTTGAACAGAGACTGCTCAAGGAAAACACTGGCCATGGTAGGTGTTTATTTTACTTTCTATCCTAATTTTTCATAACTGAACAGCGCTTTATTACAAGAAAAGTTAGTGGAACTTGTGTCTTACTAGTAAAGCCCCTATCACACTAGCAACTTTTGATGCAATAAAACGTGCAATGTGACATGCAACTTCAATGTTTATAGTGTGATATGACATGCAACTTGCAACTGGATAAAACTTTCCTTTTAACTAGTGTTAAACTCAGTCTCACCGAGTTGAACAGGTTCAACTGCGAGAGACTTTTCAAGTAAACTTTCTGACAAACAACCAACCAGGCCGTTTGCCGGGAATGACATACGTAACATTGAACGAATTCCCGGTTTCATGACTTCCGGTTTATGAACCTTCTGTCAGTTGGTCACAATATGGACACAAACTAAGGGGGCAGACATTGAAGAAAATCATGTACGATTTTCACTAAGATTCACAGCAGATCGTGTGGATGGAAAGTCATTTTACTTTTTAGCTGCAGAATAGAATTAGAATAGAATCCAGAATAGAATTGAAATTTTAAAATTCAGTAAAACGCGGATTAAAAGTAAAATGGTTTCCGATACCGTACGAGATTCACCCGAATGTCGGCCCCTTGACATAAACGAAGTTTTAAAAAATTGATTGCAACTAGGTTGCATAGTGTGATATAGAAGTTTATCACAAAGTTCTAGTTGCAAGTCACATCACAGGTTGCATTGCAAGTTGAATGAAAACTTTTATTTTGGAGATATCAGTGCATTAACATTATGTGACAGACCCTTCTCAACTAGATAGAATCTGCTCTTTATTGGCTACCGGTCGAGTTATTCACTCGATTGGAAAATGATTGGCTAGGAAACTTACTCTATCTGGTCCGGGGGGGGGACTAGACCAATATAATACCTTTCTAGCACCTTCACTAGCCGTCAAAAGGACTTTCACAGTTTTGAGGATCTTTCATCATCTGTATCTTGTGAGGCTTGTGCCTGATAAATTACCTCCGAAGATTGGATTGACTGCCTTGTAGTTGGCAGGTTTGCACCTGATCGTCGTCCTGTAGATGATGACGAGGTGGATAGCTGCAATGATGATGATGAGCACAATAGCAAAAAATAATCAGAGATTAAATTAAAATTCACTACTCTTGTTGAGTTTAAGAATAACTTGTTTAATAGCAATTATAAAAATATAAATTTCTAACTGGTAAAAGTTTAGTTAACACAACACATAAAAATAAACTGCAAACACAATCGTTTTTAATCTATTCAAGATTTGGCATAGACTCTCTGCATGCTATGAATTCTCTTTAAGCCTCCTTTTTTTAAATATACAAAATGCAACTCTTTATATACTCTGAGAATCAACAAAATATAGATTGGTGGATTCTCAGAGCACATTTTCAACTGGTCACTTTAAAAATTCTGGCCCAATTGAACCAATCAGCAGATTGAGCCAGTTGACCAGACGATAACTTCATCTTATCACAAGTAAGTGTGAAAAGCAAAAACGAAAACAAAATCAAATTAAAAACCCATAAACCCAAACATCCGATCATCTTATTAACAGTAACCTAGGTCAAATTGCACCAACAGTGTCGTATGGCTCAGACGCTAAACAGTTACAGGTCATAATAAAAGTAAATAAACAAAAAAAAATGCTAAAAGGGCTTGAATGACTCAAATATACTATAATATTTCCTTGCGTATTTATGTTAATAATTTATTATTTCTGCTTAAATTTCCTTAACTACGATTTCTTTTTTAAATTATACAGAATTCCCATTTTTCTTTTTAATTCAATTCAATTCAATTAAATACACCTGCAATCAGCTCGAAAGCCATGTGGCAGAGAGAGATTGCTCCCAATCACGACTGATTGTCATTATTTAAAAATAAGACATCATCATGAAATTGAAATCGTCCTAACAAAGAACTATTCACAGAAAGAGAATTCTATAGTCTAATAACATTAGGAAGAAAAGACCAAAAATATGCATCAGTCCTAGCCATTAATTCTTTGAAAGTTTTTGAATGCCCAAATCTACTTTTACGAGGATTTCTAGTTAGTAAACCATTAAGCAGGGTAATGTTATCACAAGACAGCAAACGCCCCAGAAGAGCGAGGCTTTGCTCATTTCTTCGGCCTGCTAATGATTCCCATTCTAGCTCTTGGAGCATAGACAATACGCTGTCAGTATACGCATACCGTCCCTTTACAAATCTTGCAGCCCTACGCTGCACCATTTCTATTTCTTGTTTTAGATTATTTCTAAATGGGTTCCAAATTGGGGAACAATATTCTAAGATAGGTCTAACTAGGGTAAAGTAACAGACCTTCTTTACATTTTCTTTACAATGTTTAAAGGTGCATTGGACAAACCGCAGCTTTTGATTAGCTTTGGCAACTGCTTTGGTTATATGGTCTTTCCAAAGCATGTCCTTGGACAAGGTTAAGCCAAGATATTTGATGGTATCAACATGGGTTAGCTGAACATCTCCCATTGTGTAATCTGCCATGAACGATTCTCGCTTTTGCGAAACTCGCATAACATTGCATTTACTCCTATTCAGTTGTAAATGCCACTCAGAGCACCACTCTTCAACACTGTCTAGATCTCTTTGGAGGACTTCACTATCCTCATTATCCCTACTCCTCCTGTAAACAACAGCATCATCTGCAAACAAACACATCATACTGTTGCATCTGTCTGCCAGATCATTTATAAACAGAAGGAAAAGCAGTGGTCCAAGAATGCTACCCTGAGGTACACCAGATGTTACTTTAGCCCAGTATGACACAGCACCATCAATTTGGACTCGCTGTTGTCTATTTGATAAGAATGATGATGTCCACAAAATTACTTGTTTATTTAAGTTAAAAGTCATCATTCTTTTAATTAGTAGTGAATGCTTCACTGTATCAAATGCTTTTGCAAAATCTAAAAATACCTGGTCAAATTCGCCCTTACTATCCAAGGCAGATTGTATGTCTTGGATGAATAGTGCTAGCTGGGTATCACATGATCTGCATTTTCGAAAACCATGCTGGTTTTCATGAATTAATTTATGGTTTTTTAAATGCTTTTGTATTAGAATAAATTATATGCTCGAGAGTTTTACAAACAATGGAGGTCAGAGAAATGGGTCTATAGTTCTTTGGACAATTTTTATTTCCTGTTTTAAGAATTGGGCAGATATTTGGCTACCTCCATGCCATAGGCAGTATACCACTATCAAGGGAATCTTGGAAAAGTTTACTTAAAAAAGGGCTAACTTCTGTGGCCAGTTCCTTTAGCAATCTTGGCGAGATTTCATCTGGACCAGCTGATTTATTAACATCTAGATTACAAAGCAAATTTTGTAATCCAGTGGAGTTTATGATTATATCAGGCATGACATGAGATAAGGTGCCAAGTTGTGGTTCCTCATTGCCATCATTAGCATGAAAGACACTTTGGAAATAATCGTTAAGTGTGCTTGCAATAACCTGTTTGTCAGTACAGACATCACCAAGTGGTGTTATAATTGAAGTTATATTATTTTGAATTTTGTTGAAATTTTAAAATATATATGAAAAAATATAATTTAAGTTCTTGACTATTTTCATATTAATAATTAGTTCTTCTAAATAGTCACTTTTAAAATTTCTTAAAAATTTACAAGAATACTAAAAACCATCTCTAATTTAAAACAATTTATTTATTTTAAAAATATATAAAGACATTGGTGATGTTTCTATTGCATTCACAATCATTTTCAGGGTCTACATTTAAAATATATATACACTTTCGTTACAAAATGGGTAAAATAAAATAGTTTTAAAATATAATTCTTACCAAAAAAGTGTTATACATAATTTTGCAGAAAGATATAATTACATTTGGTAATAGCAAAAGATATCTGTGAGCTTTTGATGACGACATTATAATTTTTACCAACTTATTATGATGTTATCTATAACTCGTTTCTTCCCTGAATCACGCGGTGACTGCAAGGAGAAGCTTCAAGCTATGGAAGTAGTCAGATGGTGATCGATTGTGATCATAATTCTGCGTAGGGGTGTAATCTGGGCAGAAGGATGGTGACCATCACTTCTGGCTGCCATTGATGTACATCTTCCTTTCTTGCTAGAAGATATTGTAGCTCCTTCAGGATCTGAATATCTACTTGCCTTGTGATGTCTCCGGCTTGTCTAGAGAAGGATTAGTTTCCAGACAAATAGACAACGCAGTTTCTCATTATAAACACTTTATTCATTCTTGTCCAGAATGAATGTTTGATATTAAAGGTGCGTCCACGAGCCCATTATGTGATATGGATAAAGATCTACGTAGTACAAAGACAGGGCAAAAAGAGTGAACTCCGAACAAAGAGGAACATGGTCTTTTTATACCTTGGCCTGTGTACACCTTCGAGGTGTAACCAGGTCCAAACTACCACGGTCCTAAGAGTATGAATCCGCCACTTGAATATTAATTAAGAGAGGAGGGAGGGACAGGCATGAGTTGTTTACCCCCAGGCTATGGTTTTGGTGGGATCGCAAGTTACTGGGTGTTACATGTTAATGTTGGTGTACAGTTAAAGGTTATATGTTGAAATAAATGATAAGTTGATAACATAGCATTGTAAACAGTTTTTTATACACATTCTTTTTTAAAGTTGCCACATGTTGAAATTTGGCCAACAAATTCTAAAAAGTTATCCTAAAAAGCAAAGTAAATAGCATACAAATCACTAGAATATTGCTGAAAAATGTTGAGTCCCAAGACCACAAAGTTAATTTATTCTGTTGAAATGATTCAAAGTAGAGCTGATTAGTTTATTTGTGGCAGGCATAAGATTGCTGAGAGTGCAACTAAAATGATTTCAAAGCATGGTTGGGACAATTTACTTGCAAGAAGAACACATTTTAGTCTTAACAATTTGAAGTGGATGATAGAGGGCTCTTTGCCTAAACAAACTTCAAGCAAAATGAGCAGAGCATTATATTTGGGCTGAGCAGATTTATTTATTTATTTATTACAGTTAATATATTTAAATATTAACTAAGTATATTTTGATATTAACTAAATAAATTGCATTCAGTAATGAATAGGTTCGCATTTTGTAGACTGTTGTAATAATCCTCGTACAACAATTCTACCTGCAGTATCATCATATCACGGCCAAACAGAAGGTCGCGATGCTGCCGATACAACCGCTTTGTACTTATTCAAAAGTTTTCAAATTAACAAACACATGCTAGGTTTATAAAGACTAGGTCAACATTAATAAATAGAAAACTAATTATTGTACTTTTTTTGGAATATATTCCATCATTTTATTCATCTTATAGCTGTATACTTCTCGCGACTGTCTACCAAGAAATATCAGAAACTATGCTGAAAAGTGTGACTTACTTGTAACGGATGACTATTCTAATGGAGTTTATTCAGTTCGAGAAAAAAAGAAAGTGAAGTTCATGCCATATGTGGGCAAAGGTAAGAAATGTAAACGTGTCATAAAAATAATCAACGACTTGTGCGAAAATGGGCAGGATTATGGTTTGTACTACAGTATGATGAATTCAATGACACATGCCTGACCTTTTCACGTGTTTTTTTTGTGCTCAAATGTTAATATACAGGGTGGGTCATAAGTCACAAACAAATGAGAAATTAATCATGGTAAAATTCCTGTCTGAACGGTGAATAAAACCTGTTATATTTGATTTTAAAAATCAGAACTGAATTATTTTCTTATAGCCAAAACTTCAATTTAAAGTTTGAGGTACTGAAAATCCCAGAGCTATTTGTAAAAGAAAAAAAAACTTTCCAGATGGACATCATTTTGATAATATTTCTTTGCATACAAGCCCTCATATAGGGGAGGACATGGTCCAAAAATGTCACCATATATGCACTCTCTTCATTCTTACTATCCGTCCAAAGGTCGCAATATTCTATTTGTCTGCAGAAAGCAAGTATGTGAAGTTGATGATTACCTTAAAGGCGCAGTCACACTAGGCTGGTTTACAAGCCGCTGGTTGCTGCTGGTTATTAGCAACAACAGCAAGCAGCAGCTGCTTTGGGTTCACACTTGTCCAGTCACTGCTGGTATTAGCAGTGCAAGTCATTCAATCACCGTCTTGTAAAAACACAAACTTTAACAACAACCAACCCAAGCAGTGGAGTTTCAACTACCACTAGTGCCACTACTAGCAACAAAAAGTTCACACTAGATGGCAGCAGCAGGAACAGAGTCACATGACCAGCTGGTAGCTGCTAAAGTTGGACATGTCCAACTTCACCAGTCGCTGTTAAAATCACTAGCCCGCTGGTGAAAGCAGCTGCTAGTAGCAGTTCAGACTATGCTGCTAGAGCGCTATAACTAGCCAGCAGCAACCAGCGGCTGGGAAACCAGCCTAGTGTGACTGCGCCATAAGAGGTAGTCGCACTGGCAAACTTGTAGATAACAACAGCAGATGGCGCCAACAAAGGAAGTATTTAATCAATTTTTAATAAATATTTAATAAATTTTTAATAAGTATTTAATCAATTTTTAATAAATATTTAATAAATTTTTAATAAATATTTAATAAATTTTTAATAAATATTTAATAAATTTTTAATAAATATTTAATAAATTTTTAATAAATATTTAATAAATTTTTAATAAATATTTAATAAATTTTTAATAAATATTTAATAAATTTTTAATAAATATTTAATAAATTTTTAATAAATATTTAATAAATTTTTAATAAATATTTAATAAATTTTTAATAAATATTTAATAAATTTTTAATAAATATTTAATAAATTTTAAGTAATTTTTTAATAAATATTTAATACATTTTTAATAAATATTTAATAAATTTTTAGTAAATATTTAATAAATGTTTAATAAATATTTAATAATTTTTTAAAATAACATTCAAAAACAGTATACAACAGCATCATAAATATGCTTGAATCTGACCTGCCAGCATATTTCCAGAACCTGCCCAATTTCACCAATAGAACAAATAAACTAATCACAGTGATCCCTCTGCTGATTGTGATTTTTATTACTCTTCCATCTAATCTGTGTTAAGCTTAACATAATCTTACATATAAAACAAAGTCGATATTTTTTGCACATCATAGGCTTTTGAACGTGAGGGCTGGCGTCATGAAATTTGCATAGGTTATTCTTTCCGGAATTTCCGAGTTAATTCAACTATTATTAGCTCGCTACGTCATTCCCTTCCCAAGTTTTACACGTGTTGCAGCGTCTTCATATATAGGCAATGAGGATGGGACCTACTATCGATGGTTCAATATCGACTATCGATATCGCCATTGAAATATTTATATGACGATACTATTGATGGCCATTCCTAATAGGCAAACCATTTTATTTAAAAAAGATTAGGAACCTGAAAAGGGGAAAATAGTTTGGACGCCTTAAAATAGGCAATGCACACCAGCGGAATTCCATACCAGCACATAAACAGAGACCACGCAGGAGGTTTGGCTGGTGCAAAAACGAAATGAAAGTCGATATATTTTCAAAAATTAATTGAATAAATTAAACAAGTGATTCCGAATCCCTCGCTGAATTTATTCAAGTTATTTTCGAAAATAAATCGCCTTTCATTTCATTTATTGTGCATAGAATTTTTTTAGAGGGTGCTATTTTGATGAACGGTCTGCAAGTGAACCAGACAAGCGAGAATGGAACTGGAATTTCCAAGAATTATACTCTTGGAAAAATGTCATTTTTTGACAATTTTTACTTTTTTGAATTTATGGGGTTTTTTGCTCCTCCGAAGGTTGTTGGGCCCTCCTGACTTCTGTGGCAACCTGGTCTGCTCTAATCAAATATTTTGATTGAGCAGACGAACTCCCTATGGTGGTCTGCCTGACAGCATGCAGTAGAATGTTGGGACAGACGCCCATTTGGTGCCAGCAGACCTCTCACCATTGGAGTCAATGGGTGAGAGGTCAGAAGTGACCACTGTCCCCTCCAGGTGGAGTTGCCTGGAGGTATTAAATGGTTTGGTCAGCCATTTAATCTGGGCAGTGTGTTGTGGGCAGGACAGCTGGAGACATCACTTCTGGAGGTCAGGAAGACCTCCTGTGGTGGATTTTTTGTGGCTTTTGGCCTGTTGGCCTTGTCTTTGTTTTATGGTGGCTTGGCTGGTCAAGAAGACCAGCCAAGTTGTGTAATTACCTGCATTGCCTTTTGTTTAGTGTAAGTGAATAAATATAGCATTTTCATTTTACTTATACTGTGTTTGTGTCTGTCATTGTGGTGTTATTGCTTGAGGGTGGGATTTCTAGTTGCTAAGGGATTCTACCATCTTTTACCGTCCTCTTTCGGCCAGTAACTCGTGTTGGCTCACATTGGAACCGGAGTTCCCCACGCGATATTCTCTCCGTGGTGACTTGTGGTTCTCATCGTGTCCATCGAGAGAGGCTCCGGAGGAGCCGACACTACCCAGGGTTAACCGTGAGAGGTGGCTACGGGTGTGGTCCCGTCCCTGTAAGGAGCCTGCGGTATTGTAGCGGTCCAGTCGGGATGTTACTTCATTTCAGTGCTTTTCAGGGCATCTAGAAGACTTTCATTTTTTGAAAATATTCATAGACTTGGAAAATTTATATAACTTCGAAAATCCATTGCAAGTGAACCAGTCAGAAAAATAGTACGAACAGTCCAAAAGTTTGGTTTAGTAAAATTGAGTTATTGCAGGGGGTCTGGGGGGCATAGACCCCGACTTTTTTTTAAGAAAAATTAAATCAAATTAGTCTATTGTTCCCACTGTTCCATAATTTGTTTAATGGGAGAAACGGTTGGAAAAATGGACAAATTTGATTTCATAATTCTTAAAAAAAAGGTCGGGGTCTGTGCCCTCATACCCCTTGGGGGAGGTAAAGGGAGCACTAAGTTTGAAGTGGCCCAGGGCGCAAAGTTTTATGCAGTGGGGCGCGCAACTAAGTCATCAATGCTCCAGGGGTTTACGCCTCGAGAGAGTAAACTTTTTACCCGTTCTCAACATATTGCTGCCGTGGCCACTTTTGGGCTTCGGCAACCCAGAAATGACCACGGTTGGCCGTTTCAGGGCCCGGGTTGCCAACTCACTCTGCCTTATCCTAACCGACCAGAGACTGTCAGTGCTTTTCGACAGCAAAAAAAGCTGCAGAATTGTTTTGGTTGGCTGTGAAAGGGGTGTGGTTTTTTGTTACAGTCGCCGTGTCTTAGCACCAATATTTTTTGATCTTTTTCAGAAAAATTAATCTGTGATTTTAAAACCCGGGCGAAGCCGGGTATAAAAGCTAATTTTGTTCACAAAGCAAACTTTAAAAAATGATATGCAAGCATTGTGATCCAAGAAAAATAAGTTAATACAAGATTAATTTTTTCTATGTAGTGATTTTCCTTCAGAATGATTATTGTATAATTCTCTGAATATAATAAAATAACTGCCTTAAAATATGTTTACACATTTTAAATCGTCACGTGTCCCAAAATTGGCACGTGTCACAACGAGAGCGAGTGAGCCATTCACTCAATGGTCGTCTGGTGAGTACCAGCAAGCAAGCAAGCAAACATTTGCTCGCTCGCAGGGTCTCAGGCCGTGGGCTAGATTATTATCCCCGGCCCCTTAACAGTTAAACTCTACTGTATGTTGTAGGCATTTATCTATTTTGTTTTTTTATTAAAAATACATTAATAAATGTGCAATTAAAACAAAGATTTGTATTTAACATGAAAAACGTTTATTTTTCAAAAAAAAAATCAGTATGAACGGTTACTAATTAAAAATAACTCAACTCGAATGTTTTTACAACGTTTTTTTACAGCAGGTTTTCACACAGTGACCATAAATCATAAGATTCTTCTCAATTTTATCAATGGCATTGATATTTATCTATAAAATCAAGGCAATCATCGACCTCATCTTGAGTATTGCTGCAGTGTATGGAATCCTCACTCTGTCACACTCACACAGTTGAAATGGTTCAGCATAAGGCAGCTAGGTTTCTTTGTGGCAGGCACAGATTTACAGAAAGTGTCACTGAGATGCTGTCAGTGCTACAATGGCATAGTTTGTCACATCGCAGAGCAGAGTTAAGTTTGAAATTGTTTGGAAAAATTACACGTGGTGATTGTCCTAAACCACAGTCCAGTGATATTCATAAAGCACTATACATGGGCAGGGCTGACCAATCTAAAAAGTTAGGGAGATTTTTGCTAGGACAGATTGATATTATTGGTCTTTTTTCTTTCTAGAGTTATAAGACAGTAGAACTCTCTTCCTGAGGAAGTGGTGAATGGGGATATTTTGTTTTGTGGGATTGACATTTGTATATTCATTTTGTTTTTATATATGTGCTTGTATGTGTGCTTGACAATGCTTAATGCTGCATGTGAACTTTCATGTCCCTTTGCCTTAGGCCTGTTTGGCTGCTAGCAGCGTTTTAGTTGTAATTGTAATAGTAACGGTATCATAGGATATACGGCAATAATGATTACATTATTTGGATAGAAAGTAACATCAGCTAAGTATCCGGCAGCTTCACATTAAATAGTGTTGCTTTTTCTTGGTTTCCTCTTTAAAATGAAAAACATCCCTACGTCTGTATTTAGAAGCGAACAAGGAATGAAGGATTTTATTAAGAAAGTGCTAATGATAATAGTGAAATTCATTTTCTTTGTAATTTATTATATGTATTTATGTATTTTATGTATTTATTATTAAAAATAATTAATAATTTAATTAATTTTCATTAATAATAATTTTATGTGGTCTCATGTGCCCCCCCCCCCACAAAAGCTTTGGGCACACCAACTTCCACTTTTTTATGTACAAATGCATTTTCTTACATCCACAAATAGTACTATAAGAGTATAGGATATATCCTTAAAATTCCTAATTTATCAAGCTCCCTGAGCTTGGTTAGAGTATGCAAAAACCACAGCCACCCCTTTCCCATGCCCATATTCAGACTTATATACCTTCGGACTTGTAAAGTATTTCAAATCTTCATAACAAACCCTGACAACTGCAGAAGACATTTGACATACTATTACTCCATCATTTCTATTTTGAACTAAGTGTCTAAAAACTACCAACCCAGCAAACTCAACCACATGATTCACAATTTCTAGATCTGCAAAAACCCCTATCACACATGGTCAATGGAAACATGCTGCCCTTATCTTCCACCTTAATACCTTCCTGGCTGATTGTCTACGCTCTAGCTGATACCCAAATAAATCCCCATAAACCCTCTTGGCTACATTCACAACTTGCTCCTTACCTTAACCGGAATCTTGATAAGTAACTGTTAAACGGACCATGCCCGGTTATTAACTGTACAAATTTTCCATATATCAGTCTCTCTGGTTTAACAACTGGAAAGGCTTCTTGCCATAATTTTAATTTTCCTTCTCTAATTCAAGATTGGATTCATACCTTGGTAAGTGGATGGGTATCAATTTCCCTCTTCACCACTGGTGACATGTATTCAGATGGCAGTGGCTGTATCCAACAAAGATGTTGTCAAGTCGCTGGATACGTTCCTGGCAACTATGGTCCCATCTTTACTAGGCAGGGTTTTCAAGTGTTTGTAAGACATATGTAACAGCCAGTGAATGCTTGTGAGCCTAATACAAACTATTATATATATAATATCCCAGGTCTGTGTGTTTGTGTGTGTGTGTGTGGAGTAACAAAAACCACTGAAGCACGTCGGAATTTATATAAATTTGAATAAATGAACCGTTTTTTTTTTCAAGGTCAACTATATGTTGAACTCTTCCTTTGAAAAGTGTAGAAGGGGAGAGAGAGAGAGAAAAGTGGGAGGGGGAGAGAGAAAAGTGGGAGGGGGAGAGAGAAAAGTGGGAGGGGGTGAGGGGAAAAGGTTGGAAAGTGTAGAAGGGGGAGAGAGAGAGAAAAGTGGGAGGGGGTAACTGAAATTGAAATGAAAGGAGTAAAAAAAGGAAAAAACGACGCGCATGCGCACAATTGCCTGTGAATTTTGCTCCCGTCATTTATGACAGGTTATCCCACTAGTTACTAAATACTACTAGTCTACTATTAACACATACTGTGCAGCAGGGCATTAGAGTTAGGGTGTGTTCAGACTACTCGTGATCGTACTCATACATCGATTTGGTGAAGTGGCTCAGGAGCAAGCCTGAGTAATATGGACAGACTCATGAGCAACGATACAAGTAACAAGTTATGCAAGTCAGAGGCTCATCTGGCTCCTCTTGGTGTCCACACATCAAAGAGATGCTTGGCAAGACTTGCAAGTCATTCGACAAGAATGAGCACTGTTTCGTTGATTCGTTTTACTCGTGGCATTTCTCTCAACAATGAGTGCATGATAATATAACTAGCTCATTTTCGCTCATCAGATACGCACAAGTGAAAACTTCTCGAGTAACTTCGCTTTCAACTTTCAGTTGACAAGCGCACCTGCAAGAGCCCGAGCCTAACAATTCAACAAAAGCAAAAGCCTGAGCCCAAGTACAAGCACAAGTAGTCTGAATTCACCCTTACAGTATAAGGGGACCCACAAGACCCACAACTGCGGGAGGAGGGCGCAGGAGGTTTTGGGGCGCAATTAAAAACTGCATAACGTAGTTTGCATGCATCACCATCTAATGACACCTTAAGCAATTATTGTGAATAGAAATTTTTTTTTTTTTTGGGGGGGGGGTGCTATTTTGATAAATGGCAGAACGGTCAGAACAACAGTACAAACAGTTGGAAAAATAATAGGAACAGTCGGAAGGTGGTGTAGCTGGAGGCTTCCAAGTTTCGTCCAACTCAACTTTCACGTGAGGGGTGTGGGTATTTCACACACATAGTGAACACTATTTCTATGAAACTTCTGTGGCAACATGTTAAGAGGCTAGATACATCGTTTAGTTCAAAATTTCTCCGAATGTAGGCGCTGCGATCGTTGTTGATTGAAAAACGGTTTTTTAACGTTTTTTCTCCCGGTTCGAAGTCACATAATAATTAATAGAAACATAATTTCGCGTGCTAATCGTATAAAAAGGAAATATCATGAAGCCAATAGATTAATGCACATGCTAATTTTTAATTGATTGTTCTAAGTCGTTTTTAATGGGAGTTCTTCAAATGTTTGGGTGACGGTTTTTTGCTCCTATGGGACTTAACATGGAGTTAAAAAACGTAAGATTTTAAATGTTATTTAAAAATAGAAAGCCCTTTTAAAATTTAGAAAAAGGAATAATCCTGAAGGCAATAAACACATGTAAGTACGTGCTAATTTTTCTGATTGCTCTATATCATTTTTAATCAGAGTTCTCTTAACTTTTGTTGGACGGTGTTTTAGACCTATGGGACTTAACATGGAGTTTAAAAACGTACGATTTTAAACGTTATTAAAAAATAGAAGGACCTTTTCAAAATTTATAAAAAGGAAACATCGTGAAGCCAATACATGAATGTATGTGCTAATTATTTTGTTATTGTTCTAAATCAGTTTTAACGAGAGTTTTTCAAATGTTTGTGGGACGGTTTTTGATCCTATGGGATTTAACATGGGGTTGAAAAAACGAACGACTTTGAACCTTGTTTAAAAATAGAACGACCTTATCAAAAATTATATAAATCGAGCACGTGAAGAACAATACTTTTTATTGCATTTTGCACTTTACTGTATTTTAATTGAGCGATTGTGAGGCGATTTCTTGCAGTTTTAGTAACACCATATAAGAACACTCATTTGTCTCGTTGTCGTCTGCTCAAAACAACAAGATGGACGTGGATCTAGGCTCTTAAATGTTTTTGCTCTAATTCTAGCCCGGATCCTTAAAAAAATTTTTTTTTAACTTTTCTGAATTTTGTATTGTTAAGTTTAGAGCGACATTGTTGTTTTACAACTTTAAAATTCTCAAAAATAAAATAATTGTTTCACAAGGAATTTCCTATGTTAATAATTACTCATCATCATCATTTCCTGCACATTTTCCCATAGTATGCTGAATCGGCCTTACGGGTTCTATCTCTTCACTTCTTTTGATTTTGTGCCAAACTCCCAGAGACCCCACATGCCCCATATCCCATTTTACCACCACACCTCAAGCGTGTTTGGGACTTCTTGTAATTTCACCTTTGTTTAGCAGCTCATTTTCTGCATTTCTAGTTATACATGCTCAAACCACCTCAGAATATTTTTCTGCATCCTTTCTACTATGCTTGCTACCCCATTACTCCCTCTTATAGTCATTTCTGGTCACGCATTTCACTAGCATTAGAGGGCTTGGAGTCATCTTCATACATTTTGCACTGCGATCTAGTGTGTAACTTAACAACCTAACCCAAATACAATCAGCATAAATGTGACTCGTAGTCGAGCGCTCCAAGTCCTCTAATGCTACGCTCATCTCAGGATAGTACTCTCAGCATCTTTTTTGACCTAAGAGGCGAGCTGGCAACAGCTTGCCCGTTACAGGGTGCTCTTTACTTATAACTGTGCAATACTCGTATACTTATAAATAAATCTGATCTTTTATACTGGTATCTGAGCATATGCATTTGATTTCGAGCTGGCTACATTTAGCTAGAAGGAGGCCTTAAATATGACAACTGTTAGCAGGTACAGTGTTGGAAAGCCAAATTGGCCCCATCCCTCTGGCCACATTTGAAAAGAATTAAATCTATGCCACCTTCCACTTACCTATTTTAGATGTAGAGACTTTCATGATGATGTCTTATTTTTAAATAATGACAATCAGTCGTGATTGGGAGCAATCCCTCCCTGTCACATGGCTTTCGAGCTGATTGCAGGTGTATTTAATTGAATTGAATTGAATTGATGTTGGCCATACTAGTTATGTAAACAATTTCAATTTTATTGTTATGCTGTTTCTAAAAAAGTTTGCTGGATGCGATAAAAACATCTACGGAGCCACCTTAATAAATATAGAATGGCGTTGTCATATTCTCAAATAACCATTAAAACCCTTTCATTACGTCACACAGACTGCTCCATTTTTTATTTATTTCGGTCGTAGCCCTACTTAACAGTGGGATAGTAACTGGTCATGTAAAATAAAAGTAATGTTACAGAGATACAGACATTTGCTCTAAAGACACTCGCCTTATGGACATTTCTTGCTCTAAAGACACTCGCCTTATGAACACTTCTTGCCCTAAAGCCACTTGCCATAAAGGGACATTAGCCCAAAACACATTTGCCCTAAAACTATTTGCCCAAAAAGACATTTGCCCTAAAACCACTTTTTTGTTTTCTTTTCATATGATTTAGTGTCTTTTTCGGTAAAAGTATATTAAACAGGTCTGCACGCTCAGGGCCGTGCCGTGCTATGATACAGAGAGGCGGCCGCATCAGGCAGCATTGTAGGGGGCGGCATAAGCAGCAAAATGAAATGAAAATACAATTATTTTCGTTATTTTATCTACCCTATTTTAATAGCATGATTAGCATCATCATATTTAATCATTTTCAATGACCTCCACCCCCCGGGCGGCATTTCAAAGACTTGCATCATACTAAGAAAATCTACCACATGGCCCTACGCACGCTGCAGGCATGCAAAAAACGCCAAATGACATATTTAGACTACTGATTAGGGCAAATGCCCCATTAGGGCAAGTGGGTTTAGGGCAAATGTCTCATTAGGGCAAATGTCCCTTTAGGGCAAGTGATTTTAGAACAAATGTCACACACCCAATACTACATGCACAATCTACAGATCCTATGTAGCTCATAGTATGCACAATATAATATGACGAATACAAACGTTATCTATAGAGATTAATCGATTTTAAGGACAATGGACAACTTAGAACTTGCGATAGGCCTTTTAACTTTTACGCAATGGTCACGTCCGTGATAGACATCTGTGGTAAATACCTTTTCTTCCATTGTCAGCTGCGTCAAATCCGGAATATCAATTTTGTTCACGACAATTCATGGCAAGAAGGCATTTTATTGTACGATGATGACACTTGTCTGCCATCATTAACAATCAAATGGTAACGTGCAATGTGCTTACAAGGAGAGTATATCACACGTGAAATTTTCACAGCCAATCAAATTCAGTTAGCAATAATAAAGTTGTCATTTCTGCATCTTTCACAATGCAAAAAAGGCAGTTAAGTATGACAGCCATTTTGTCCTAAGTGGCATATAAATGCTGCTTTTTTTGCCAGTAATCATACCTTCCACATTCAAAAGTAACATTCGTATCGTCTCAGCAATTGGTAAGTATACATGTCTTTTTCACAGGGGCGGACTGACAAGGGCGGGGGGGGGAGAATTATTCATTCAATCGTATATGGAAAGTTGGAAACCCAAAGGTTGCCAGAAAATTACTCCCTGCAAATTTGGGCAAGAGCACATACATTTTTTATACATTCCCCAAATTGAATGCATTAACTGATGCCAAAGTTGTAGGCCTCTACAATTATAACTACAATTACAATTAGTACTCTTCTAGCAGCCAAATAGGCCTATGGCAGAGGGACATAAAAGTCCACATGCAGCATTAAGCATTGTCAAGCACATATAATGTACATGCACATATATAAAAACAAAATGAAATATACAAATGTCAATCCCACAAAACAAAATTATCCCCATTCAACACTGCCTCAGGAAGAGAGTTCCATTGTCTTATAACTCTAGGGAAAAATACCAATAATATGAATCTGTCCTAGCAAAAATCTCCCTAATTTTCTTAGAGTGGTCAGTGCTGCCCATGTATAGTGCTTTATGAATATCACTTGACAGTGGTTTAGGACAATCACCACGTGTAATTTTCCCAAACAATTTCAAACTTAACTCAGCCCTGCAATGTGCCAAACTATGCCATTATAGCACTGACAGCATCTCAGTGACACTATTTGTAAATTTGTGCATGCCACGTACAAACCTAGCTGCCTTATGCTGAACCATTTCAACTAAGTGTGACAGATTGAGGATTCCATACACTGCAGCAATACTCAAGATGAGGCTGAACCAATGCTTGATAGGCAATAGTTTTAACTTGTGCTGGGCAGGTATTGGGCACCAGTCCCTTGACTAAAACGAAGCATTTGTAGAGCTTTCCCAGTAACACTATCAATGTGTTTTTTCGAAGAAAGGTCATCTGTAATTGTAACCCCCAAGTACTTATAACACTTGACACTCCGAAGAATAATGTCATTCATACTATAATTGAACACAATAGGTTTTCTACCCCTAGTTAGCCTCATAACACTACACTTCCCCTCATTCAACTGAAGTTGCCATGTAATACACCATCCCTCAATTGCCTTCAAGTCTAGAGCTAATGTTGCACAGTCTTGGATACCATCAACCTTTTTGTAAAGAGTATCATCAGCAAATAGTCTACAGTTGCTACCATCTGTGCTGCCAGGACCATTAATAAATATCAGGAACAAAAGAGGACCCAACACACTACCCTGGGGTACACCCGATTTAACAGCCAACCACTCTGAGTGAGACCCATTTACAACTACCCTTTGTTTCCTATCACTTAAAAAATAAGTTACCCATTTGGATACCTGCCCCCCAACCCCCTCAACCGTAACACATGTTTGGCATCAGTTAATGCACGCAATGTAACCAAAGCCTTCAGCTTGTAGCACTCTACATCGGATCGGTAGGAACGTAACGAATCGGAATATTTTGATAATAAGCATTCCAAAACCGTTTCTGATCCGATCCAAGCTAGTGTGCATGTCTACATTGAAATGCTTGTTATCAAAATATTCCGATTTGTTCTTTTCTGACTTTGCATGCAGTGTGCTACAAACTTTAACATGGTACACTAGATTAGCTATAGTAATTGTAATATAAATTGGCAACAAAACTTAAAGAAGAAAAAAAAAAGGTAATTTTTTATTATTTCTCTGCATTAGATTGAAAGTCAACATGAATTTCAACACTTTTTCAACCAATGTTTTTGTGTGGATTGCGATTTGTCACATTTGCATCATTTCGATTGAATGTGGCCGCACTGGTCGTAATAGACACGCGAAACGAAAACTTTCAAGACAGAACACTGCCATGGGTGCAGTTCAGGGCAAAATGCCCGTTCAGCCTGAACACAAAACAAACCAGGGAATGAATGATGAAACTGAAGAGAAAACAGGACCAGTTACAGATTACGGGTACCAGTCTTACGAGAAACAGCCAGACAAGGTAAGAGCCTAGAGTTTGCTAATCTCTTGAACACAAAATGTAGTCTAGCAGAATGAATCCACACCTAATTAACAATATAACCTAACTTATTAAAGTCACTTAAAGTTTTAGAAAATAGCAATTATTTGATACTCAATTGGCACTTAATTTAATATTCTTCGATTTTGTAAAGGAGTTTGATATACAGCAAAACACTCCCTGCTGACTAATAGGCCCCTAAGTTAACATTATATATATATTTTGCCAGGTCTGTGTCTCTGTGTGTCTTTCTACATGTATATATGTTTCTTTCTGGGATAACGCTGTACAACCATTGAAGCACATCGGAATTTATATAAATTTGAATAAATGAACTGTTTTTTTTCTCAAGGTCAACTATATGTTGCACCCTTCCCATCCAAGAACCCCATGATAATAAATTGGAGAAGGGAAAAGGTTGAAAAGTGTAGAGGGGGAGAGAAAAGTGGGAGGGGGTGACGAAAATTGAAATGAAAGGAGTAAAAAAAGGAAAAAACGACGCGCATGCGCACAATTGCCTGTTAATTTTGCTCCCGTCATTTATGACGGGTTACCCCACTAGTAATTTAATATTACCAATGAAGTATACAGATGGCTAACATTCCAAGTAGTATAGGTCCTTCAACATGTTTGCCTAACAAACAAATTTATGTCGGAAATGTTGGCAAAACATCGGCTGTCGGGAAAACCTTTCGCCTCAACCTGTTGCCGCAATGTTGCAACAATTAATATATGGCATAACAATTGATATAGAGAAGCATTCCCTGCTGACTCAACAGTTTATTTACAGGAACATTGTAGTAGAGATATAAAAAAAAGTCTTTTTAGGCAATGTGTAAATTGCCTAACACAAAAAGACAAGATTTTTGTTTACAAATAAATAATTTACATTATCTCCTTCTTTGCACTTTGTAGCTTCAATTTCCTAATGATTGTGATGGCGATAAACTATTTCAATTTGCAAGCAATCATTGCGGTCTTTATGTACGTGTTCTCGACGGAAAGTACATTGCAGAAGGAAAGCAACTGGCGACATTCACACCTGAAGAAGTAAGGAGTTGCGATTCAGCAGTCTTTTACTTGAACAGAGAATGCTCAAGGAAAACAAAAGCAACTGTAAGTGTTTATTGTACTTTTTTATCCTAATTTATCTTAAATATTGTCTAGACTTACCCAACGATTGCTAAAATAATTCTTAAAATTAAAAATTATATATATACTATCCCAGGTCTGTGTATGTGTGTGTGTGTGTGTGTGTGTGTGTGTGTGGAGTAACAAAACCATTGAAGCACGTCGGAATTTATATAAATTTGAATAAATGAACTGTTTTTTTTTCTCAAGGTCAACTATATGTTGAAATCTTTCTTTGGAAAGTGTAGAAGGGCGGGGGGGGGGGGGGGTTGGAGAGAGAGAGAGAGAAATAAGTGGGAAGGGGTGAGGGGAAAACTTTGGAAATTGTAGAAGGGGGAGAGAGAGAGAAAAGTGGGAGGGGGTAACTGAAATTGAAATGAAAGGAGTAAAAAAAAGGAAAAAACGACGCGCATGCGCACAATTGCCTGTGAATTTTGCTCCCGTCATTTATGACGGGTTACCTCACTAGTAAGACATTAAAATTATAAAAAAAACTTAAAAATGGAGTGACTTCTATTCGACAACAACTTTAAATTTCTAAAAACGAAAGTCTACCATTCAATTTCCATAATTCCTTAATCAAATACATGTATTCCCTATTCATATTAAACTCAATACAACATTCAAATCAACTCGAGAGCCACGTGACAGGTGGATAATTCCAATATTAAATCCATAGTACTTTGAAATGAATAGGAATTACATGTATTTGAATAGTGAATTAAAAGTAACGCGAGGTGACAACACAATCAAAATGCTTAAATATCGATATATCGATAATAGTCGAGTAGAGGAGTATAGTTTTTATTGCTTCAGTTCCGATTCATGTTGTTTGGTGGCGCATCTATCTGAAATATTGCAAGTTTCTACCAAATACCGATTCATTTTGAAGTTTTTTTTAATTAAGTAGGTACTTTTACGGAGCCCTGTAAAGGACATGCGAGATTTTTTTAAAATCTCGACATTTCCACTTTTTCCAGAATCTCGACATTTCGACTTTTAATCTCTTTTATTCGGTCATGTTAATTATGCCATGTTGTGCGCACCATACTCTAATAATTAAATTATCGCTGCTACAAGAGGGCGCTTGCAATAATTTCATTATTAGAGTATGGTGCGCACAACATGGCATAATTAACATGACCGAATAAAAGGGATTAAAAGTCGAAATGTCGAGATTAAAAGTCGAAATGTCGAGATTAAAAGTCGAAATGTCGAGATTAAAGTCGAAATATCGAGATTTAAAAAAAAAAAATCTCGCCTGTTCTTTACAGGGCTCCGTAGGGCTCCGCATACTTTTAAAAAAATAAACATAATTTTTACAATCATTTCAATACAATTCTTCAATTCTTCGTAATTTTAAGTAGAAATTTCTAGAAGTAATGATCTATTTAACTGAACAACACTTTATTACAAAGAAAATTGGAACCATTTTCGGTGATAAGTTAATGGAACTTTTGTCTATAGACATAATTTCCATTAACTTCATTCATTAACTTCATAAATAGAAGACTCATTATTACTCGTATTTTTTTCTTTTTTTTTTTGAATACATGTATATTCCATCATTTTATTCATCTTATAGCTGTCTACTTCTGAAGACTGTCTACCGACAACTATCGTAAATTATGCTGACAAATGTGACTTACTTGTAAGAAATGACGTGCCGGGAGTTTCTTCGATTCGAGAAAAAAAGAATGTGACGTTCACGCGAAATGTGGGAAAATGAAAGGAATGTCAAAATGTGATAACAGTAATCAACGAGTTGTGCGAAAATGGTAAGGATTATGGTCAGTTTGTCGGTAACTAGATATGAATGAAACAATCCTTGTTTTCTTTGTATTTTTGGGCTCAAATTTTAAAACACCAATGATATGAATTATGAATAACAAATGTAGAACTATAATACAGGATGGGTCATAAGTCACAAAAAAAGGGGTTTTAAAAAGTTTAATAACTTTTTTGTTTATAATTTTCTTAATGTTTCTTTTGGATTTTAAAATCAACATCTGGAAAATGAATCATAGTAAAAATCCCTAACTGAACAATGAATAAAACCTGTTAAGTTTTTTGTGACGAACTAGTCCCTTCTTCCATCTGGCTTTTAGCATGGCCGGCAGAAAAGGACATTGTGGCTCTTGGTTATTTTAATTTGGGGCCGAGTATTGGATGCTGCAGGTGTATCATCAATGGTTGAAATGAATGTAAAAACATTTACTGCTGGGATGGTAATCACTTTATTTACCAATATCTTTAAAGTCACTATTTCTATTACACTTAAACACTTATTACACTTAAAAATATCACTTTTACACAATCACATGTGAAGGGCTGGAGCACACAATTCTCCAACCACTTCATATGTCACTCAAAACAAATCTGAAGATAACAGACTAGAAAGTCAATTATCCTCAGATGTGTCCAAAAAGAAATATCCTGTTAAAGGTTAAAGGCTTTTATTTCTAAAACACCACAACAATTGAAGAAATGTCCCAAAGAGGACAAGATCATTTCAAGAACAGTCTCTTCAATTGTTCTGATGTTCCTGTCCACTGACCTTTCTAGTTTGGAAGGTTTAAGAAGGACATTAAATTAATTATGTCCGTCTCAAACATCCCAGGTCAGAGAAAGGCAGTGAACTTCTCATTATCATCAAGAAAAGATCAGGGAAGGGGTGGTCTTCTTTCTAACATGAAAGAATAGAAGTGGGTAAGGAAGGGGAGAGGGTGGTCTATTGGGAAATCAACGGCCACTCTCTCCAAAATTGAAAAGAACAGGTGTAATGCTGTGGAGTTCGCAAAGCGCAGGGGCAGCAAGAAATATGAATCGTTACACACCCCCGCACTTTGTCAGAGGCACGTCCACGTGAATCACATATTATAATTATTCACACTCCTAGTAGGTCAGACTTGGAAATAGGAATATTTTAGGCCAATAGACCAGTCAAAATGGATTAATAAAAAAGTAGAAATTACATAAAATGTCCAAGTACAAAAAAAAATAACACTAAAAAAAAGTACAGTAAATCTGGTAACACAAAAAAAATCCACAAAAATTATAACCCCCAATAATGAGAAACAAATTACGACACATTAATCTCCCACGAAAAAAAAACCACAACCAAATAAAATAAATGACAAAACTAGAAAATTATACATAAAGGATACACTGGGTTTACAGTGGTCTACCAGTTTTTATCGCTTGTCCATCTTGATGTTATGGAAAGTTCTCCAGTCTGTGTGCTTTTGGATCTTTGGGCTGGGTCTTTCCACTCTTCTCTGACGTTCTCGTCTGCTTTTCTTCTGTATGGCTCCGGCTGCACTTCCCAAGTTGACAGACCTTGGGCTGCCTGTCTCTGTTCCCAGGGATCGAAACACCTTGGGCGTTGTCTACAGCATGAGGTGCTACCAGTCCAGGCATCTCAGTAGTCTCACTCTTGGTTTGTGTCTTGGTTTCGTCGACAACATCGACATAACCTATTGTCTCTATGTTTTGACCCGTGTAGGTAGCTTTTTTGGTTACTTCCTTGGCACAGATGTTGATTGGGTCCAAGAATTCTTGCAAGCTGTTTGGGGTTGCACCTTCATACCAGACACCAGCACAAGACCTTCTTGAAAAAGTGTCGTCAGGGATGTCCGTTAGATGAGTTTTGGTTGTACATCCAATAATTTCCTCGTTCTCTATGTCAAGTTTTTCGTTTTTAAATTTCTTTATTACACTTGCAATAATTTGGTCATGGGTCTCTTCCACCCACCCAACGAAAGCACCAGTCCTCAGGTAGCTTTCACTCAGATGCTTCATATGGACAATGTTGACCGAATCTGTCCGTAATTGTCCGTAGGAAGTACTGGAGTCTGTACACAGTGTCGGACAATTTTTCCACCACTGTGTACCCCAGTCGCCAAACTTGTAACCACTTCTTGCACTGTTTTTGTCTTGGACGAAGGTTGCGAACCATGACTTTCTGTCCTATTTGGTACTCTATTGGTGCTCTTCGATGTTTGTCGTACTGTTGCTTCCTTTTTAGATGAGCTTGATGAAGGTGGTGTTTAACCTTCCCATTAAGGTCTGGTGGTTTCACAATAGCCCCTGTGTGTAGTTCTACGTCTGTCAATTTTGGGAGGTTTGGAACGATGTTGTCTACATGTGACCGTGCCTCACGCCCAAACATTAGACGAAATGGTGTGTATTTTGTTGACTCGTGGACTGCTGTATTGTATGATTGTGTAACGTCCCGCCGGACCGTTACAATACCCCAGTAAGTTCCACGTAAAAAGCTTGTAAAACTTACCGCACAACCGGCTCCTTACGGGGACGGGACCGTACCCGTAGCCGTCTCCCGCACGGTGCTCCCTGAGTTGTGTCGGCTCCAGGAGCCACCCACGACGGACACGACGAAAAACCACGCCGCCACGTCGAGAATATCGCGGTAGAACTCCGGTCCTACCGTGAGCCGACACGAAGACCGGCCGAAACAAGTCGGAGACAGGACGGTGGTGATTCCCCAACCGGTAATCCCACCCTCCCACGCGGTACTTCCCCAAGAAAAGACTCGACACGAGGTAAGATGAATAAAAGTGATTTATTAACACTTACGACGCTTGGATGACGAGGCAGTGATATTATTTACACAACTTGGCTGGTAATTCTCTACCAGCCAAGCCCCCATAAATATAAACAAAAGGCCAACAGGCCAAAGGCACAAAAGAAGAACAAGATGAGGCACTGGCCAGTGGAGGTCTCCTTGACCTCCACCCACAGGTCTAGTCAGGTTCAAGTCCTACAACCAACTGCCCAGATCCTGTGGTTGACTAGGCCACAGGAAACCTCCAGACAACTCCACCTGGAGGGGACAGAGGTCACTTCTGACCTCTCACCCATAGACTTCATGGTGAGAGGTCTGCTGGCACCAAAATGGCGTCCGTCCCAACAGCCTACTGTAGCTGTCAGGCAGACCACCATAGGGAAATTCGTCTGCTCAATCAAAATTAAAAATTGAGCAGACCAGGTTGCCACAATCCTCTCAACTTCCCTGTTCCGTCTCGGGAACAGGTCAGTCAAGCCAGCCAGGATTGCTCCCCGAACCTGACCTTCTTAGGGACCGGACGGCTTCTCTGGCGGTGTCGCGAAAGTGGAGCCCATCCACTCCGCAGCCCACCGACGTGCCCACCACAAGCACATCTGGGTGTTACGCCACCCAAAACCAGTATCAAAAGCTGTCCCCCTAAGACGGCTTTCCTCCAGGGCTCGGAATTCCTCAAAAGGAATATCCTGGAGTTGCGGACGCGTGCGAAGCGTCCGACTTGTCAGGAGGTCTACCAGGGCAACCGCGGGCTCGGTCTCGCACCCTGGTAGAGGCTCAGTAATAAACTGCCCAGCCATACCTCCCAAGTCGCATCCCAGCAAACGTTGGATGAATGGGGCTGCACGCCGGGCTAGACGAACTATCCCGGCATCTAGTCCCGCCACATCCAAAATAGCAAACGTTTGCTGGACCGGATTTACGACCATAATCACCGGAAAACCTCCACAACCAAACGCCACCACATGGCGCATGTTGTACGGCGGTAGCCTTGCTACCCACGGCTCTGGAAGTGGCTCATCCAGACGGTAGTAGCCGTGGTATTGGCAACCCTCCATTCCCGGTTGGTCCTGCCAGAGACCAAGCCGGTTATTCAGATACACCTCTGCATCTGAATACGGGGGCAATGCGCCAATACGCCGTCCCTCGGCCTCAGGCCTAGGGGAGGTTGACGTTTCAGGTCCTAGGGTATCGAATACCCCACCGCCATGGACCGGAGAGAAGGATGTACCCCTACTGGGGGTCACGGGGTCACGTTTGGCGGGAACACTAACTCCTGCAACCAAGGTTCCTTCGCCCCTAGGTGAGGGCAAAGTCACCCGGTGCAGGGTTCCTACCGCTCGAACCCGCAGGTTCGAGACCGCATCCACCTTCGGGGAGGATGGAGGCGTGCCGACCAAAACGTCGCGCATCGACCTACCATCCATCCGCGCCGCCTCAACGGGACGGGTATGGACCGGTTGACTCCCGGCCGGCGTGCTTGCCTGAGCACGCCGGGACTCCTCCTTTTCCGCCACGACGCCTTCGGACTCCCCTTCCTCTCACGCTTGGACCTCTTCCGGTCCTTCTTATTTTTCTTTTTCTTATTCTTCCCGTGAGAGGAAGGTTGACCATGCGTTGGGTCAGACTTAACTGACCCCGACGACTTACTGGGCCGATCGGGCTTAGGAGGGTGGTTAGCCCCCTTCGCCTTCTCGGACTCCTTCTTCGAAGGTTTTCCGGCCGGAGCCGTACTCTTCTTTGAAGAAGTGCCCTTAGCCGAGGTGACAGTCGAGGATGACTGTCCGGAGACAAATCTTCCTCGACCATCCCGAAGGAGAGACTTCTCCTTCGGTGCAAGAGTCGGCTGACTCTTGCTACCAGTCGCTTTGGCTTCCGCACCATGGGCTGGTGCACTGGAAGCCTGCATCGCCTCCCTCTCGGCGATTCGCTTCTGGCCAGCGATGGTCGTGGCACTCGCAATCGGCGGGACGCCACGACCGACAGGAGGTTCCCCTGTTTTGAGCGGACTCCGGGCGGGCATTCCCTGCAGGGGAGGGAACTCCGCAGCCCGGCGCTCAAACTCCTGCCGCTCTCCTGCACCGACCGCACGAGCGATCTGTCGGTGCAGGCTCGCTGCTTGAGCCTGAAGCCGTCTGAGCTTATCCTCTAAGCTCTCGGGCTTCCGAGGTTCGGAGGCCTTTCCTCGACCTGAGGACCTGGCCTTCTTACCTCGCGAGCTTTCAGCCACTGGTGGGGTGTGAGGGCGGGATCTCTTTTGTCCCTTACCACCACCACCACTCACAGATTTTCCCATTTTACCGGGAGCAGGTACTGGAGGCTGGGTAGCCTTCTTCTCCGCTCGCCGGTCCCTCTTCGGGTTGTCCGACCGCCAGCCGGAGGGGCCAGCTACTGCCTCGGGTGGACCCGATCCAGCAGCCGGCTTCTCTGGCCAAGCAGCCCCTGGGCAACCTTCAGGGTGGGCGAGAGTTTCCGCTCGAAGCCCCACAGCAGGCGTGAACTTCTTCAACGCCTCCTCCTTAGCTTTGAGCAGAGCTTCTCTCTCTGCGAGAGCCTTGGCTCTGGCAGTGATCCGTGCGGCTCCGGACTTTTTCTTGCGCTTCCTCGCGCCGTCCTTCTTCACCTGCACGGTTGGAAACTCCCCAACGAAGCATCGACGGTCCCCGACCAGGAAGCCACCTTCCTGGACCATGTCCCGTCTAGCTTCGTCCAACCGATCCAAGCGGTCTTCTTCTTCGGCCAAGGACACAGCCACGGCCTCCAAAGACATTGGATCGGCGGGAAGAACTCCGGGGGATTCCGTCCCAGACGGTTTACCCTCGGAGGCCGAACTACTCCCGTCAGACTCCGAAGAGCCCTCTGAAGAGGCGTTACGGCTCCGCCACTGCCTTGAGGCGTCAACCACCGAATCAACGGTGGTTTCGACCTCCATCTCCGTGTCAATGACTAAGGACGCTCCCAAGGAGACGTCCTCACTGTCCTCGACCACCCTAGACCAATCTAGGAGGTCTCGCACAGCCGGAGACCCGGGTTCCGGGGTACTAGCGGTTACCACACCGGTAGCCGCCTTCCCACCATCAATACCCGCTTCTGCAGACTCACCAACCGGGGAAACTATCGCCGCCACCGACTGAACGGTGGTAGCAGCCGTATCCCTGGTGGGAGACTGCAGGTACCTGTCCCAGAAGGCTCCGACACCGGTCGGAGTCGACTGGGCAGCTGCCGGACCTTCCACGGCCTCTGCCGCCGGGGAATCAACAGATTCCACGGTAGCGTCCGCCGTTTCTGGCCCGCCAGATGATGGGGAGCCCTCCGATCCCGACTCCAACAGCCTTGCATCCCCAGGATGCAGCGGGCTGAGGGAGGGGGACCGTTGGCCACTCCCGTCGCCTTCCTCCTTCTCCTTCTCCGTGGTGGACCTGTTAAAAAGTGAACAGACTGTCAATAACAAGTTTTCACCGTGGAAAAGCGAATTCCACGGACTTTTACCGTGAGAATTCTCGTTTTCACCGTCCAAAGTCGGTAATTCACGGTCAAAACCGTGTTTCACCGTCTTCGTCCGGTGAAAACATCTTTTCCCACTTTCGGAACCGGAAGAAAGGGTATTCCACGGGTTTTCACCGTGCGAATCGCGGTTTCCACCGTCCAAAGTCGGTAAACCACGGTAAAAACCATGACTGACCACCTTCGGACGGTGAAAACACCCTCTCACCGAGTTCCGACGGTTGGAAAGGGCATTGCACGGACTTCTACCGTGAAAAATGCCGTTTTCACCGTCCAAAGTCGGCAATTCACGGTCAAAACCGTGTTTCACCGCCTTCGATCGGTGAAAACCACTCCCTGGCGGGCTTCTACCGTCCAAACACCGTCGAACTTGGGCCTTCCCAAGCGAAACGGCGCCCGGACGGGCTGAACCCGCCGGAAAAGTGCTTTCCCCAGTGGTTGGGCCTCCATGACAACAGTCATGGCGGCGAAACCACACCCACCACGTGTGTATACGGTCAATGACCGTAAAACACACCGTTAACAT